>JAVTVY010023039.1:0-92265 GCA_036873755.1 Hanleya hanleyi
TAAGTTACGATAAACAGTCTAATAATCCAACTGCCAACAAAAGAAGTGCACGACACATTCTCATATTCACTGAAAAGTTTCCATGGACACTTATGTATCACAGCTGGTTAATTCCGCCCATAGGAAATCCAGATAAATTGCCATCATTTATGAATCCCAGTATGTATTCCTGGTACTAGAGGTAAGATCCCAGGTTTGGGTTTTGAATATCCTTCTGCCTCTGTTACTTGTACTACATGTAAGTCAGAATCTGCAAGATGAATATCAAAAGGCAATTAATGAATTATTATAAAACTTGATCAACATCGATAAAATATATATTACTGTATCCTATCAGTTGACATCAAAACTGAGGAATCACCTACTTAACTTGCTCAAAAATCAAATCAGGATAGTAGAAATAATTATAGACATGACACACCTCCATTTTTTCCGAGATATGGAAATGCCAGCAGTTAACAGACCAGGCTGTTCAGGAAACATGGGCTTATCGGACAATACGCACGAAAAGGACGAATAGCCGATCACACTATTCAACATTTTCAATGGATTCATAACCACTTCAAATTTCATTCCTGATGATATTCAAAAATGGATTACAGACATCACACGCCCTCAAATCAAGAGTTTTGGGGGGTGTGGATGGTGGTATTACAGTGCAGTGTCGAAATATGGGGTCTCTATACATGTATATAACCCTATGCTTTATATAAAAATACACAAGTTCATAAAGACCGCGGTTCGCAGTTCATTAGTCGTGGAAACCAGCAATTATTTCCTCAGATATGGAAATCTGTATTTTTTTTTATTAGAGTACTTTGAACTCCAAATTCTGAATGCCATGCTCTATATCTTTGCATATTCATATCCCAAAGCTGATGCAAGGGGGCGCTGCTAGGGGCGCTGTTATGAGTCGCTGCATGACTGGTCCCGAATAACGAACTGCGAACCGCGGTCTAACTTTATGAACGTAAAATACACCAACGTCTGAAATGCACTTTGGTTGAAATAAACGGTTTACATGTACATCCAAACAAAATACATCAGCATATTCTACAATTGTCACTCTATATATTTCCGTCGTCAAATTAGTTAATTTGTGCAATTTTATACCTTTGCCGAGCGATTCAAAATCCAACCTGACTGTCCATTCAAGTCGGCACATCGAGATGATGGTGTGCTACTTTCTCAATTCTGATCGGTCAGTCGTGACACGCCTCCGGCAAGAGAGGTCACACACTGATCAGCTGTCCAATCAAAATTGAGAAAGAAGGGGACCATCATCTCATTGTGCCGTTTATTTCTCGTTTCACCCAAAGTGCGTTTCAGACCTTGGTGTATTGTTATATAAAGCATGGAGTTATATATAGAGACCCCATATTTTACACTTCCCCCTAATACCATCGTCCACACCCCTAAAAACACTTTGAGAGCCTGTGAGACGCACTGATCAGTTCTTCGTGGTTATCAAACCGGCCCACTGTAGCGTTGGGCATTGTAGATCATATATTGATCTATGTCTCTCCCAGATAATATATCCGAGATGTTTTTGGCAATATTTCGGAGACAATTTATCGGACGATATTGAAACTTCACACAGTAGATAAACTAAAAAGTACTATTTTTTCCAAAGTATCAAGAGAATCCTTCCAGTAGTTCTCAATAAATCTCGAAAACAAATATTAGACTTGTTGGGAGATTCGTGCGTTATGTTTTGTAGTCATGACGTCAAGCATGCACGTTATAACATTGGCAGATCAACATCATCGTGGACCCAAACAAACATGGTAGATATTTGTAATCTTCGTCAATTCTCAACAGATAATCGACTGAAATGTTTTGAATTCGACTGAAAAAACGGAAACTCGGTAGGTTATTTGTTGATAGCTCGCTTAATACTGGTTCGATTCTGACAATGTAAACTTTCCGGAGTAGCTGAAGAGATTCTCGTTTCAAAAATATATAGTTTGATGACAATTTTTTTTTTATTTTTGAGATAGATATCAACTGAAAAAATCGTGTCGACTTCGCTGAAAAATTTTCTGGACCGACCGACATGCGGTTTTTCTTGTCCGGAAAATTATTGCGTGAACTGACTGAAATACTTTTAGATTTCCGGAATGCTCTACTTTTATACGAATAAAATGATATAAAATGTATGCATGTACCTTCTACCGTTTTCCGTAAAAGGGTTCGCTGAAAAAAAAGATTGAAAATGAAGACATTTTCAGCTGAATCGGCCGTAAAACGGATATTGAAGCGATTAAAAACTCGGATTTGAAGACGGACTTCAGAAGATTCCGAAAATCCGGAATAAGGATCGCGGGTAAGTTTATGGGAAGATTGGCTATATCGGTTGGTCGTAAGTGTCGAATTAAATTTTAAAAGCATAGTTTGCACAAAAAATATCCTATTTTTCAAATAATTGAATGTTTGTCATATAATAACTTAATGTAAATGGAAATAGTGAAAATATTGAATTGATCATTAATTTTAAATACATATATTTTTATAAATCGAAATGAAAACTGACCAGGAATATATATATTTTGTTCTCAGTAATTTCCGTTCTTGGATTTTTTATTAATATAAATTTACTAATTGATAATACATTTAATTTATAAAATGAAGTAAAAACAATTTTGACAAGTAAAAAAAATGATTTTGGAACACTGTTCACACACTAATTGGTCCTTTGTTCCGGAAATCCCAAAAAACAACAAAGGAGTAACATAAAAGAAATAATCTCTTTGTCTACTGAGTATGTCTGTCACAAAACCAATCAATAGAATTGTCATTTGGCTGAGCACAAGACAAATGTTTCCAAACAGTACACCTTTTCCTACCATCTTTCCCGTCACAACCTACCATGTCTTCAAAACAATCAGGCTTACCACACGAACAAAAACGACTAATAACTTTGTTCACTGACCTAATTCTAACTGTCTTTCCACTCTCGTTAATCCGTGGGAATGGTGACATTTTTCCATCTTCTAAACACTGAAGTAAATGTTTTCTTAGAGTATGTGGATTGAAAGTCAAAGTTGTCTTACCAAGGTAACCGTAAAAACAGAACTCAACTAAGTTAGCTATAGCAAACAATCCACAGTCCGACCCATTGTCTTGTTGCTGAACACTTGGAATTGTAACAGTAAATTTTTCGTCACTCTTCCCATGAGCTGCAGAAAGTTGAATCTCAAGGGAAGTTGTCAACGGATTCCCTGATTTCAAACTGTCTAATAAATATACCTGATTGTCCTTATCTTTCAGACAGGCTACCCAATGATCCCTACCAGTGTGATGAATCTGACCAGCCGACCCATCTACATAAGAGAACGGAGAACTATTAACCCATCGACCTTCATCCTTTTGAAACATCGGAGCCTTACCAGTTTCCTCTAAACCCTGAACAAACGGGAACTGCTTTTTCAAAAGTGACTGAACATCGGACATAATATCGGAACATAACCACTCATTGTTTTCAATGATTTCCTTATGTCTCACTTTCAAACCCCTAACCCAAACCTGCTCGTCAACAAATTCCTGTTCCTCATCTGAAATAATATTCACGTCAAAAATGTTTGCCTCAGAAGCTAAGCCATTAACATCTACACTAGAATCAACCATTACCTCTGAAACTATGTCCCTTTCAACTTTGACCTTTTTAGCCATACTGCCTATGTCTGCCGAAATAACTGAATCCGGAGCCAGAGTCACTTCCACCTCATAATCCTGGGGACGCGGTCGTTTCCGACCCGATTTCTTATCGACACGTTTCCTACTATTACGAGTAATTGCCCTTAAGCTAACAGTTCTATTCTGAAATTCTAGACAAGGATCACCTATCAACATTCTGTCATATTGTCTGGAAGTTTGAAACCATTTTGTATGTTGAGCTCAGGTATAACAAAAGCTGATCCTGTGTTATTACTTGTGTTTTTCGATCCGTCTGTATAGATTTTTAAGTAATTTTTCCAGTTTTGGTTGATATATTCAAGGGTGGTGGCTCTTATAAAGTCTGGGTTGTCCTTCTTTGTGAGATAGTCGTGAATACTCGTGTCCACGTGGGGCGACTCTAATTCCCAGGGTGGTCTAGTGATTTTGTCTGTGTCGCAGATGTGTGCGATGGGTATTTCGTGCTCTTGGAATAGGCTATTTACGGTGTAGCCGAGGGGGGCGGAGTCTTTTTCCCAGTTTTTCTTTAAATATTCATATTCACTTTTATCTTCAAAAATTTTGTGGCATGGGTGATTATCGCCCTTAGCTCTAGTTTTTCCTGCATAGTTCAGGGACAGTTCCTCTCGTCTTAAATGTAAGGGTTTCTCATTGGTTTCTATTTGAAGACTACATAAGGCGGTTCCCTTGAAGGCTCCAGTAGCTATTTTTAGAGCAGAATATTGGATGCTGTCTATTCTTTTTAGTTGTGTCTTACATGCTGATTGGTAGGCGATGGACCCATAATCTATTTTTGACCTGATTAAGGTTTGGTATAATTTTATCAGACTATATTTATTCGCTCCCCAGTTTGTCCCAGACACACACCTCATGAGGTTCAGGTCTTTATTGCACCGGAGGACTAGTTGGTCGATGTGGTCTTTCCATGTGAGTTTTCTGTCAAAGATCATACCTAGGTATTTAACACTATTTCTGAATTCAATTTTCTGACCTCCTAGTGTTAGTTTAACGTCAATGTGTTTATTGTTTGAAAATATAATGCCCGTTGTTTTTAGGGAGGAAAATTTGAAGCACCATTTATCCGCCCAGCCGCTAATTGTATCTAGTGTATTTTGCATTATACCTGTCAATTTTTTTATGGAACGTGCGGTTTTCCAGAGGGCAGAATCGTCAGCAAATAGAGACTGTTCTTCTTCCGGATGTTTCGTGTCAATTTCATTGGCTAGGCCATTGATGAGGATGTTAAAAAGGATGGGGCTTATGACGCTTCCCTGAGGGGTACCGTTGTCTAATTCATGGTCGGTGGATAGGGTGTTTCTTATGCGAACTTTAAAATTTCTATTGTTTAGGAAGTTTTTTATCCAGTGTTGCATTCTTCCCTTAATTCCAAGTTTGCTTAATTGAATAATTATGCCGTCCTGCCATACAACATCATCCGAACGCATGGCACGATCATACGTAGAAACTTCTGCTCGTAGCCATGCGGTAACGTGCTATCTGAGTGTAATAGGGCGTTTCCCAAATGGTCACATCCGACTGGCCCCGTTACATCCGACATCGGTGCAATCACATTCATACAACGAAGACACACCTCCAGAAAGCGATTGATTGAAATGATCCCATGGTGGGCCTCGAAGTGCCCCCATCACAAAATAAAAAAGCATATCATTTTCCTGTGGTCTGCCGCCGATTTTATTTTGTTTTCAAATATGTTAGGCCGTTTGTTTCTTAAGATAAACAAAGAAGCATGCTCCACTAGAGTGAGAAATAAAATAGCTAATTTGCACAACTTCGTTTTGGTCTCGCATAGACTCCCCCAGTCTTGCGCCTCGTGAAACTGACATGTTTGCATGTGTGAGAAATATTTGAATACGGATAATTTCATTGGCTCGTTTAAATGGGGCCGACATTTGACCTCATGCTTTGGGAACAACTTTCGAACTGGATTATCTCCCTCTAGATAGATGGCGCCGTGTGAAATACATGCCGAATCACAGCGAAAATCTAAGGGTAGTGTTAAGTGAAACGTGAAATGCCCTTAGAAAGCTAAGATGCCATACAAGGTCAAATGCTTTTTCTATGTCTAGGAAGATACCTAGTGTGTACTGATGTTTGGCATTCCCCTTTTTTATTGGGTGTTGTAATCTGGCTATATGGCCTAACGTACTTCTGTTCTTACGAAAGCCGCTTTGAGTTTTGTTTAATAACTTGTTGTTTTCTATATGAAATTCCAGTCTATTCTTTACCATGGTTTCCATTATTTTGCATAGATTTGAAGTGAGAGAAATTGGGCGGTAAGAGTTGCTGTCGGATGGATCTTTACCTGGTTTTGGGATTGGGATAACGATGCATGTTTTCCATTTACTTGGAAGTTGTTTGGTCTGCCAGCTGACATTAATTAGTTTCAAAATTAGCTTCTGTGTTTTATTAGGTAGGTGTTTAAGGATCGTGTATCCTAGTTTGTCTTCACCAGGTGAGCTCTCTTTTTTACAGTGTATAGCTTTACGGTATTCATTAATGTTGAAGTCTGCATTGAGATAGTTTTCTAAATGATCGTCCAGATCGTTTTCTATCGTTGTCTCTTCCTTAATTTTTCTGAATTCTGGTTTCAGGTTCCTATCGCTACTGTTCGACGCGAAAGATTCGGCGAGGTGTTCTGCCTTTTCTTTGTTCGTTTTTTTAGTTTTGTTCAGTACTGGGACTGTGTTTGTTAGCTTTCCTTGTATATTTTTTATTTTGTTCCATACTTTTTTTGAATTGGTTTTGGTATCTATAGTGTTGCAAAAGTCTTCCCAACATTTTGATTTAGCTTCTTTGACAATTTTTTCAGCTATGATTTTGAGTTCCTTGTAGTTCGCGTGATCACTTTGGAGCCTACTTTTTTTGAATTTTCTAAGTGCCTTCTTTTTGGCCGCAATATTCTTTGCACACTCTGGGTTCCACCAGGGAAAAGGTGCTGTGACAGTACTACCCAGTATGACTACATATATACCCAGTTTCAGAGCATATGACACAGTTTCACCTGTCTCAGGTGCTGTGACAGTACTACCCAGTATGACTACATATATACCCACTGTTATCACTATGACAGTGTTACCCAACATGACTGGTGATATACCTATTGTTATCACTATGAGATTGTCAACGAGCATGACTGAAAATATACCTATTGTTATCACTATGACAGTGTTACCCAGCATGACTGGCGATATACCTATTGTTATCACTATGAGAGTGTCACTCACCATGGCTGGAGATATACCTATTGTTATCACTATGATAGTTTTACCCACCATGACTGGAGATATACCTATTGTTATCACAATGACAGTGTTACCCAGCATGACTGGAGATATACCTACTGTTATCACTATGACAGTTTTAACCAGCATGACTGGAGATATACCTATTGTTATCACTATGACAGTGTTACCCAGCATGACTGGAGATATACCTATTGTTATCACTATGACAGTGTTACCCAGCATGACTGGAGATATACCTATTGTTATCACTATGACAGTGTTACCCAGCATGACTGGAGGTATACCTATTGTTATCACTATGGCAGTGTTACCCAGCATGACTGGAGATCTACCTACTGTTAACACTATGACAGTGTCACCCAACATGACTGGAGATATACCTATTGTTATCACTATGACAGTGTTACCCAGCATGACTACATATATACCTATTGTTATAACTATGAGAGTGTTACCCAGCATGACTATTATTCCTTGTGGGTCTTGTTCAATTATATTGATCACCTAGGGAGATATGATGAGAGATTAGTGAAATTTGAAGGGAATACCATTGTCTATAAGATGGCTGTTTTAAAAATGGTGAACTAATCAACGAAAAACTGAAATCAAATGCGTTTATAAATCACTACCAAATTCGGAATAATTCCCGAGATCTGGTCAGCGAAAGTCACATTAAATGCAAAACAAATCTCATCGGCATTGCAGTCAGAGATAGAAACCAAACTAATTGCCGATAGATCTTTTTCGATATAATATGTTTACTTCTCTTGATGCGATCAAGGTGATAGCTTAAAGACGGTATCACGGTTCTTCGAATACAAAGGTAACTTTCGGCAGTGATTTCTGAATTGATGTTAGCAGTTGTGATTTGGTCGGCGTCGTGCCTCACACATTTGTGTTTTGAATAAGAACTTTTATTCCAAGAGCATGGAAGGCATCAGGCCTCATAGGCTCGTTTTCAATACCAATATTTCCCTGTATCTTTTACGTGTATCGGTACACATAGTTCATAATTTTTCATGAGGTAATTTGATAGGGATATTACATCATTGCTCTTGGATATTTGTATCTAATACCGCTCAAGTCGGTGCTCGGGGCCGTGCGGTCATATCCACATGAACAGTCACAAAAACGAGCGTGACTGAGATACACAGCATCACAGGGATCATGTCTGGTTTTCGTGATGTTTTTAGATATGCAGTCATAATATTGCCATGTGAGGTTTTATGACTTCTTCTCAGTACGCCGGCGTTTTTTTCCCATCACGGTTATGTTACGTTTAATTGATCATGAGTTATTCATCCGAAGTTGGATTGTTTACTTTGTATTTTAGAGCGTATGCAATAGCCAGGCTGAACCAAAACATTTCACAAAACCTGAATCTTACCAGCCAAACAGTCCTTATCAACATACTAAACACTAAGAAATTAATGTCCGTGAGCATTGGATTCCGAAAAAAACCCATTGCTGAGTTGTTTTTCAAACGAACGTTAGATTTGATGTAGTGTTGTTGTTGTAAATCGGTGAACAATTATTTAATTATTTACCGGTTGTTTAGTTTCTTTTTTTCCTGCCGAATATCCCGAATGGTCTGCAGTTGTTTAATCATGGTTAGTTCAAGTTCTTGCGATACAGAGCAGTTCGGATAATCTCGCATTTTTAATTCCCAACAAAGGCTGTATGGCTTGCTGAATTACAAGCGTCTAGTCCGTCATTCATAATCCAGCCGTCGTCCATTAGAGAATATCCGCGTCCATAATCCAAAGACCTATTCCATTTTCCATATAACAGTATTAGCACCAAATTCAAAAAGACAATCATAGTATACATAAACATAGGCTTGTTTCCTGCAAGAGAGAGGCGGTCAACAGTTTTCAATGATGCCGGCAAGACATCATGATGTTCCAAAAATATCAAATCCGTATCGCTGATCAGTATTCTTAATCCATAATATTCGTTATAGAGTCGTCATCTAAAAAAAAAGATGTATCTCAGTCACGCTTTGATTGTGACTGAAGACCCACTGTGCGGAGAATATAGGTCAGCAACTGAAGGCAGATTCGATCGACATGGCATAAGGGGAGACAACCCTGTTTGAGGGTTGGTTATGATCTTTGAGACGGGAACCTTCATTTCCATTGGAAAACCTGAAATTCCCAGACTTGTAAATGCTTTGGATCTGTTCACGAATGGAGAAGTGCCAATAAATCGATATTTCTTTTATGTGGAAGAGTGCAAGAAATAAATCAGCAGTCGAAGAGCTTGTCTCTGTCAGGTATGGACATCGCGAATTTGCTCAAAGAGCGGGTCATTAAGGTTGCTATGTACTGCCTAAGCCTTTCAAAAGCCGCCAATTTCCAACAGCTGCTGGCCCGACAAGTTTGATCTATTGGGCCGGATCACACTTTGAGCCAGGCTTTCTGGAGGCAGGCGTCAATACATCGATCGTTCGCATAATACGGTGGTGTATATATTTGCTTAACCGTTAACCACAGTCTACCTACAAGGCAGATGGTGTAAATATATCTTTTCTGTTGTAAACTGGATCGATAGTGATCGTGCCATGTCTTGCCCATACCTCGAGCAAGTTTAAAAGATTTTAGAATTATATTTGATGCTTATAAGATTGATTACAATCAAGTATTATTTGAGAAAGTATCCATTCATAACATTGAGTATAATTAGTAAGTTAACGGTAAAAAGCCAATTTCAGAACTGCCGTCGATTTCAAATAGATGAAAAGAACACTTTGTGAAGAACAGGTCTATCGTCCTACGTTGGTGCTGCTAAATCTTTAATTGGTATAGCACAAGCGTAATTCGAAATATTATTATGATTCTGTAGATCAACTGTGTATGGATGATATAAGGCAATAGATGATTTACATAATTTCCAAAGTATTCTGCTCAACACCCTATTTTGTCCATAGAGCATCCCTTTAACCCTACCTGGCCTGGGGGGGCCATTATGGCCCCCCCCTACCAAACTTTCTGCACTATCTCCGGAACGGCAAAAAATGAAGAGCTGAAACTCCGTGACTTTATAGTTTATCTTATTGG
Organism: Hanleya hanleyi; assembly: GCA_036873755.1. Lineage (NCBI taxonomy): Eukaryota > Metazoa > Mollusca > Polyplacophora > Lepidopleurida > Hanleyidae > Hanleya > Hanleya hanleyi. The sequence goes on from JAVTVY010023039.1 coordinate 10,001, forward strand.
GGTCATTTTGAGCCTATTTGCATAACCCCCCGAGCAGAGAATCATGGGTAAATCCAAGATGGCGGCCACGTGGGTACCAGAAAAGTGATGTTTTTGTCAAATTTCTTCAAAATTTCTGCTTTTCCTCAATGAAAAGTGGGCAAAACATATTTTATTTCATGTCACATTAATATTTGCTAATTTTTCGTACAGTTTTTGTGGAGAAATTGCAAAAATAAAAAATTCGGAAAATCTGACCGAAAAATCGACCAAAAATGTCGTTTTTGAAAATGACGTCATCAAAGCGGCCATCTTGGATTTTTTTACATTTTCTGGTAGAGCTTGACCCAGGGGTATAGTGTAATAAGTTTCAGCTCCCTAGCTCAAGGGGTAAGAAAAATAATTAGGCCTGGACAGGTCCCAAAAAGCCCAGGCCAGATAGGGTTAATGGAACGGGTTTTTTCTGGATGTTACATTGAGATTGCATTTTAATACATGTTTGTCTTGTTATATACCACTTTGAAAAGGCCCAAGAGGCGAAACCCGATAACGGTTTAATATAGTAAATGTTAATTACAGCTCATTCCGTCATATATCATATCAGTTAAAGAGAAAAAATGCATGTACATCACAAGTGGAGATTAAAATGCGGTGAGAGGAAACACTAAGCAATGTGCATGGCGAGTTACAAATAACAGGGCAAAATAACTGAATGTCGAACTTTCTCATCATTTAGACGTAATATACAAATATTGAATAATTACGATAAGCTATCGAAACATTACCTAGTTTTGGTCCGACATGGTAATGATCGAATTTGTCTAAGACGTGAACAGAATATTGATAGGACCTGGAAGTGGAACACATGAAGCGAATGGGCATACATATCCCGCACCGCGATCGAAGTTATTTAAGCACGTTTTATTGTCTCACTGATTCCGTTGTTGGGCGAAGATTGGTGCACCTTTGTTTAACATGGTGTTAGGAAGGTGATCCAGTATATGTTCAGATTGACAGGATGTCATGTGCCTAAGGACGGACATGATGACTTTCTTTTATATATCTGTGATAGGAATTAACGAAGTTGTGATGGGAGGATATTGGGTCGGGATAAGTGCAAAGCCTTTTTTCGCTTAAGCTGAGAATAACACATTGTCTGTTTTTTTTTGTGTACGTGTGCTGATTGAAGGCTGAAAATTCACCACAGGACTAACCGGAAATCGGATCTCTAAAGGCAATACTATAATTTTGCTAAATCCAAACTGCGTATTCGAAGGTGACTACAATTCAAACTACAGCCCGTCTCCAACAGGGTGTTATTGATATGGATGAAATCAATTACATCCATATATAACAGGACACCTTAAGCTCAGTTAACACTACCAGGCCTTGGGGAAAATGGGCCCTACTAAACTTTCTGCGCTTATATGTGTTGTAATTTTTTCCTGTATATGGCGAGATTCTGCTGGTGGACGTTTCGTCCCCGAGGCCCGCCCCCTGTACAGACCTTTTGGTCTTCGATATATGTTGGCATTTGTGGGAAGTTGATGCTGGGTCGACATCGGGCCTTACAGACTAGTCTTTTGTGTTAATTGCCGTCATTTACATCTGACGACGATACAGCTCACCAATCTCCAATGTACGAGTTGTCACAGCGAAACAGTTCACCAATTACCAGTATACGAGTTGTCAGAGCATTTCCATCATAGCTCTCTAGATTTGTATCTAATACCGCTTATGCCGGTGCTAGGCGCCGTGTGGTCACATCATCCAAGTTGCCACATGAACAAGTACAATAAAAGCGTACGTGAGATGCAACACATATCACGAATCGTTAGATTCTTGGTATGTGCTTTAGAATAGGTTAACTAGAAGACTATTCTGTTAAGTCATGTGACGCAGTCAGTATGTCGGCACCTCTTCCCACTACCCTTATATGTGTTGTAATCTCCGGAACACCAAAAAAAATGAAAGCTGACACTCCGTGACTTTATAGTTTTTCATATTCGGGTCATTGTGAGTCTATTTCTATAACCCCTCGTGTAGAGGATCATGGGTAAATTCAAGATGGCGGCCACCTGGGTACCAGAAAAATAATGTTTTCGTCATTTTTCTTCAAAATTTCTGCTTTACCGCGAAAATTATTTTATTTCACATCACATTAATATTTACTAATTTATCACCTTTTTGCCATAAAATTGCATAAATGAACAATTCGAAAAATCTGACCGAAAAATCGACCAAAAATGCCGTTTTTGAAAATGACGTCACTGTGATGCCATCAAACGGCCATCTTGGATTTTTTTAAAACATTTTCCTGGTAGAGCGTGACTCAAGTGTATAGTGTGGTAAGTGTCAGACCTGTAGCTCAAGAGGTAAGAAAAGTAATCAGGGAGGACGAAATGGCCCCTCCCCAGGCATGGACAGGTTGCCACGCTTTTAGCAATGAGAAATATATTCATCCAGAAGCAGAATTCTCGGTTGGTCACCATGTACTTGAGTGTTCATTTCCATCCGAAAGATGTATTGAATCTGAAAAAAAGAAATTATTACTATTCACTACCACTGTGAACGAGCTGTGGTGACAAAGTGCCAAAAAATCACCAGTAACTTGCCCCGTTTTCCTACTGGTCTTGTTTCGACGCAATCGGTGATTTCAAGAAAACGTCACCACTAGCGGTATTGTGCTTTCCGTTTTGCCACTAACCCATACTGCTGATTTTCCTTAATGTCACCAGTGCTATCGTCCCCTTAAACTGATTATACTGGTGACGATTGTAAAAATCAGCGTTTAGGTGCCCCAAATGTGTTTCCGTTAGTGGTGACAAATAAATAAATCACCGATTATATCTCAGCGGTCGGTCTTTGATGTCAAGGGCCGAGGCAGCGGTAGAGATAAATGTTCGTGAGGCAGGACGGGTGTGTCTCTTATCGGCATTATCGGTGACGCGCAGACGATACCGCGGTTTAGCTATCCATATCTACTGTTAATCACCAAATATGAGCGGAAATAAGCACGAAGGGCCCAAACGTCCAGATAAGTTGTAGATCTGATCTGTTTTGCCGAGTAAAGGTGTTCTAGGATGAAATCAGTTCAAGTAACTTTGAATACGAGAGAAAACTTGATGTGGAGTACAGTATGGCCTTCTTTATATTCAAGGCATTCTAAATGTTTTATTTTAAACTTCATCTTAAGACATCTTAGGTTCATCTTAAGACTTACCATAATATATGCTGATACATAGTGTTTGTTCTCAAACAGATTTGGTGTCTATAAATATCGCGAGCACACACCCAGTTATACGGGCAGAAATGGAATGTGTATATGTCATAATTAATAAGGAGTGGAAGGTATTAATATTGGGATATTACAGGAACGTTCCTTTCAACGCATACATGCATACAGCGGCATGTTCAAATTAACGTTGGTATATCTTCCCAATGATATAATTCAGCGTATTGGTCTGGGGTGATGATGTGGGGTGGGGGGATGCGGGAGGGGGAAGGACCGAGCAAAGTTACGCTGCCTCTCCTCATTTTGGCCCATGGAGTCAATGAGACATTGTGAATTTATTATATCCGGGTGAGGTTAGATAGCTAATCTAATCTAATCTTATTATCATTATCCTATGTCGATACATATTATCCAAATTATTTTCCAGGGCAAAGTTACATGTATTTTGTGTATGAATACCACATATCTTCTATATGTGCGGCTTAGTAAATGTCTTCCTTGGTAAACATAGATTGAAAAGGCCCAATCCTGGATTCACGAGATAAATAAATGTGCCCCGATAGCAGCGGCAGGCTTGAATTTGCGGTTCACACTGTCGCACTCTTTCCCATGCTTACAACAAAGGATATATTTTTGATAAATGAAAACTGGACTACATTTGTAGTTTTAACCTCAAGCTGCCAGAACTATAATCAGTGTAATATAATAGTCATTTCTGTGATAATGTGATGCATATTGCATATTCCCCAAAATTAAACCAGTTATAAATTGAACTGCAACAGGCTGTAGGCCTCGGGAAGAGATCAGATCCATATGTCGCTGCTATCTGGTAAAATATATTGTTCACGGATTACCTTCAATTATAATTAAGTCCGGGATTGAGATCATTAACTTTATTGTTGGAATTTAAGTATTAGTGTATATCCAGTTTAGATCATTTGATTGATATCGAAGAAACGTCAACGACAAAATGTGAAGATCGTCAAAAATTTAACCATTACAGTTTTTTTACAGATAAATATATATATATATCACCAGCTTGGTGCGCGGACATTCCCCCCTGCGGACATTTCCCCTTGCATACTTTTCCCTCAAAGGACATTTCCCCCTTTCTGTACATTGTTGCACTTTGAATTCGTAGGAATGTGTACCAAGGTTGAAATATTGACAAAAACGATTTTGAGCATTGTTTTCCTATTTTTTTCTATAATTTGGCATGATTAAACAATAGTATTAGTTAATAACTGTCCGTCTTAGTTAACTATTCAGTGATAATGCATGTTTAGGTTATACATAGTATAATTTTCTGTCTATATTTTGCATGATTGAATAATAGCATATGTGATAAATCTCAAAGAAATACTAACCAATTACTTATCTAATGTCAACCACAGGCTGAGTTAGGATAATAAAGCTGTAATCGGAGGTTTTAAAGACAAACAAAACACCGAATTTCATTGTGTCAAGCACCGACTGATTCTACTCAGACAACAGCCAGGTTAACTCTCAGGATTAAAACAACAAACCAAATAATATTTTTACATAGTTTTAGAAATTAAGTAATTATTTGAATTGGTGAATAAATTTAAAAGAAAAAAACGCTTTGAACATTGTCATATTGCCCAAAAATATTATCCAACAATGTCTTTTTTGTCTTTATTGATATCATGAGTTATTGAAAATATATTTTAAAAAAAATGCTCCAAATTGTCTTTATAAATAGTTCTACTTTGTAACACATTAGTACTAAGTCATAGTCCAAGAATACATAGGAAGGAGGAAATATCTGCCGGGGAAAATGTCCGCATGGGGGATGTCAGAATGGAGAAATGCCTGCAGGGTGAAATGTCCTAAATTTCACCATCTTATGTCCTCAGGTTGAGATTGTTAGCGAAATGTTCTAAACTGATTCATTTGGAACCAAACTCTATTTTTTTCAAATTTGCCCTGTTATTTTATTTTCCCCAAAATGTTCAATGGCGCATGTCGTTAGCACGTGTGAATTTAAGTAGACCTATTTGTTCATGTTCTACTCTCGCCAGTATGGGCCGTACAAACATGCTAAAGGTATTTCCTTCTGAATGATCAGCGAGCGCCACCCCATATTGACTAAAATATTGTACACAATACCTGATCATATATATTTAACCATAACCCAACTTCACCTGAAAGCACAGTTTTAACTGCTCTGCAAACTGACCGAGCAAACTGACATCTCAACATTGAATTACATATACTTATGGTGACAATTCATACTTAAGTATAGATATCACTGAGATATTGTGAGGACATGTGGGAATGGTTATAGTATATGCAAACATAGCAATAAGGTGTCTCCCTCGCTAAACTTTTTGCCTGAAATAATTAAGCGTGATTTGACACGAAGACAGTTTTTATATAGTTTATCTATCAGCTCTGTGGATTTAGAAACAACTCCGCCTGTTTCCCAACATCTTTACGCAACAACTGGCGGTCACATCGAAATTGTAAGATAAAAAAATTTGGTTGAATTCAACGACTGGGAGTTGTGTATGTGAGTGTGTGAATCACCAAAAATGTCCAGGTAAACCCTCTACGATGATTCAGGATTTACCTGGACTTGCGAAGATGAATATTGTATGGGGCATCACAGGAGAGTGCAACAGACGATATAAAAAATACCGGGCAGTGCACCGTATAAGTAAAGAAACTGGTAGAAAACGTATTGATTTAACTTCAAATTTACAGTACCGGGTGATGAATGAAGTACCGGACGATAAAAGCAAACAGAACGATTTGAATATCTCAGCCTGATCTATCATATTAATAATCACGCGAGCGTTTTTCTTGAGCTGCAATCAAAACTCACGCACATTTGTAACCACAAGAATTCGCTTGTCGCATTCAATGTTAATTTATTTCTGTCTTTTACTGCCTTCGTGATCTGGTAATGGTTATTAAGTGAAATAATTTCTTGCGGATAGCAACTTCCTAAATAATTCTGCAAATAAAACGAATCATATAGCAGACTGCACCAGCCTTTCTTCTTGTTGTACAAGCATATCAGCTTAGCGGATTAGCTGTAACCCACGGTTCATTTTATTATACTAAATGCAAATATTCGGGCCGGTATTTTGCCCAAAGTTCAACGAATAGGTTTAGTTTCGATACGTTCATGTAGATAGAAAGATATAAGCACACGTAGTTATTATGGAATTATTTCGAGGTATATTATGTTAGCTGGCAATGGTCACCTATATACCACTTGTTGTCATATGTTGGCTTTGGGGAGGGGGGACTGATATTTTAACGTTTATCATGCTTAGACAGTTAGATACATGAACATAAAACACGCATCTTCAAGAGCGGATCTAGCGAAAATTCACAGAGGGTTCGACTATGACAGCCCAACCAGCGAGGGTCCAGGGGCCGCCTAGGCAAGAGAAGTTCCGGCTCCTAGATCGCCGCAATCAAAAAGTCACATGTCATGCCAGAATCTATCTGACTTTCTAGTTGTATTTCGTATTGGAACATTAGAAAACAGTACGATACGAATACGATTTGTTAACACAAAGTTAAAATAAGCGAATTCTCAGAGCAACAGGCGAGGGACCGGGGCCGGTATAGGCCCCAGAAACTCCCGGCCCTAGTTTGCCGGAGATGCGTTTTGCCCGTTTTCTCGGAATTAAATAATGTAATGTATTTTATATGATGGCCGAGAAGGGACACCGCTGTATTGTGTTAATGATTACGGACCGAAACACGAAGGCAGGATGCGAAGTCAGGATGCGAAAGACGAAGGTAGGATGCGAAGCGCGAAGTCCATATGCGAAGTGGCAAAGGCAGGATGCGAAGTGGCGAAACCAGTATGCGAAGCACTAAGTCAGGATGCGAAGCGCGAAGTCAGGATGCGGAGTGGCGAAGGCAGGATGCGAATTGGCGAAGCCAGGATGCTAAGCGCGAAGTCAGGATGCGAAATCAGAACAAAACAGTGCAAAAACTGGAAGCGAAGCGCGAAGTCGGGATGCGAAGTCAAGATGCGATGTCGCGATGGCGGGATGGGAAGTGGCGAAGCCAGGATGCAAAGCACGAAGTCGGATGCTAAGACAGGATGCGAAGGACGAAGGCAGGATGCGAATCGCGAAATCCGGATGCAAATGCCGGGTGCGAAATGCGAATCCAGGATCCGAAGCGCGAAGTCAGGATGCAAAGGCAGGATGCGATGCGCGAAGTCAAGATGCGAAGTCGGGAAGGCAGGATGCGAAGGGGCGAAGTCAGGTGCGGTCACTTCGCGTTTCGCATCCAGCCGTCGAAGCTTCGCATCCTGACTTCGCCCTTCGCATACTGCCTCCGTGCTTCGCATCATGCCTTCGCATCCTGACTTCGCGCTTCGCATCCTGGCTTCGCATCGTGACTTCATCCTGTCTTCGCTGTTCGAATCCTGGTTTCGCACTTCGCATCCTGCCTTCGCAACCTGACTTCGAGCTTCCCATGATGCCTTCGTCCTTCGCTATTCTGACTTCGCGCTTCGCATCTTGGTTTTGTCACTTCGCATCCTGCCTTCGCATCCTGACTTCGCGCTTCGCTTTCAGTCTTTTGCATTGTTTTGTTTTGATTTCGCATCCTGACCTCGCCCCTCGCATCCTGCCTTCGCACTTCGCATCCTGCCTTCGCATCCTGACTTCGAGCTTCGCATACTGCCTTCGTCCTTCGCATCATGCCTTCGCGCTTTGCATCCTGGTTTTGCCACTTCGCATCCTGCCTTCCCGGATTCGCATCCTGATTTCGCGCTTCGCATCCTACCTTCGCATCCTGACTTCGGGCTTCGCTTCCAGTCGTTTGCATTGTTTTGTTTTGATTTCGCATCCTGACTTGGCAATTCCATGAAAATCAGAGCTTTTGGGCTAATTCACCAGGGCGTTGAAGCGTTGAGCTTCGCGTTGGCGGGCGTTGCTACAAGATGCCGCTTCACACGACGCATTCGGACTAGGGATAGCCCATTTCTACACCAAATACCTTTTTTCACTGCCCCAAAATGCCCACTTTCGCTACTACTCGTACTGATGACGTCACCAATGACGTCACAGATGCCGTGGACATCCTGCAGATCGTGGAAAAAATTGGCACTGAGTCAATTATAAAACATGTTATCTCGCTACTACTCGTACTATTCACGTCACCGATGACGTCACAGATGCTGTGGCCATCCCGCAAATGGAGTCCACGCCCCGAGAACTGCAAGATGACACTTCCCACGACTTATTCGGACCAAGGTTGGTCCATCTCCACCTCAAATACCTTCGGAGTTGTGCACGCTTCACCCACTCACTCTCTCTCACTCACTCACTCACTCACTCACTCACTCACTCACTCACTCACTCACTCACTCACTCACTCACTCACACACACACACACACACGCGCGCATACACTCACACTCACAGGTAACTCTACCAGGTAGTTGGATGAAAAAATAGGCCGTTATCTACTCCAAATGCACTCCATCGCACCTCCGAATCTCCCGCTTTCGCTACTACGTCACCAGAGACGTCACATATGACGTGGACATCCATTCAAGTCGTGGTCTACACCCCGAGAGCTACAAATAACACTTCCCTAAACACATTCGGACCAATAGTGGTCCATATCGGCATCAAAATGTCTATTTCCATATTACGGCCTGCCTGCGCATGCGCAGAATGACGATATTCCTAACACCCATCCACCCAGGCGGGTGCGCCCTCACGTATGCATCACATTGATACCTCACTCAACTCAATCAGACCATTAGTGGTCCACCTAGACCCCAAACGTTCCTTCCAGTGCACTTTTCCCACAATTCCCTGTCTGCGCATGCGCAGAATGTCGAAAACTGTCGACACACTAGTCCAAGCGGATGCCCCCTCACGTATCATTCACAACGATACCTTACTCGACCCCATCGGCCCACTAGGGACTCACTTTCGGAAACGAAAAACGTCTATTTCCATACCCTTTTCCCACAATTCCCTGTCTGCGCATGCGCAGAATGTTGAACACGAACGACACACTAGCCAAGGCGGATGCCCGCTCACGTATCCTTCACATTGATACCTTATACGACTCTATCGGACCACTAGTGGCCCACCCAGACCCCAAAACGTCTATTTCCATACCCTTTTCCCACAATTCCCTGTCTGCGCATGCGCAGAATGTTGACAACGACCGAGACACTAGTCCAGCCAGATGCCCCCTCACATATGCTTCACATTGATACCTCACTTGACCCAATCGGCCCACTAGGGGCTTACCTAGATCCCAACGCGTCTATCTCCATACCCTTTTCCCACAATTCCCTGTCTGCGCATGCGCAGAATGTTGACAACGGCCGAGACACTAGTCCAGGCGGATGCCCCCTCACATAGGTTTTACATTGATACCTCACTCGACCCAATCGGACCACTAGTGGCCCAGGTCAATCCCAAAACGTCTATTTCCATACCCTTTTGCCACAATTCCTGTCTGCGCATGCGCAGAATGTTGACAACGACCGAGCCACTAGTCCAGGCAGATGCACCCTCACATAGGCTTCAGACTGATACCTCACTCGACTCCATACCCTTTGTCCACCGCGCATGCGCAGAATGACGCTATTTCAATCCCACACCCAGCCCATCAGATGTCCCTTCACGACTGCTTCACATTGATACCTCATACGACCCAATCGGATCATCCATACCCCATACAGGCATTTCCCGTATAGATTTAATATGCAAATGTTCGAATCAGGGAAGATAACCCGGAATTTGCCAAAAATCACAAAAGTGCATCAAGAGTTACCTCCCCATTGGAACTCTTCTGTGTTGGAGGTAGTTTTTGGTCTCTTGAGCTGGTGGCGCCCCCTGTCGGATGCAAGAGTTACCTCCCCCGGCAAAATATGACTTTAAATCCGTAGACTATACTACTCCCCACCCCCCCGTGGACATTTTCCCCGGCAGATATTTCCCCCTTCCTATTTATTCTTGGATTACGACTTAGTACTAATGTGCTACAAAGTAGAACTTTGATAAAGACAATTTGGAGTATTTTTTTTGTAAATATATTTTCAATATGCTTGCTTCGACATGATTTCTTCCTCCTTATCCACGTTTAACATACTGTTAACAAGTTCTGTATGACAGTCAAAAGTTGTAACAAAGTTATAATTAAAAGAACAAATTGATTTTGATTTGATATGATTTCAGACAATAACTCATGGTATCAATGAAGACAAACTAGACATTGTTGGATAATATTTTGGGGCCAATTTGACAATATTCACGGAGTTTTTTTCAAATAATTACTTAATTTCTAAAACCAGGTAAAAATATTATTTGGTTCGTTATTTTTATCCTGAGAGTTAGCCTGGCTGTTGCCTGAGTAGAATCAGTCGGTGCTTGATGCAATGAAATTCGTTGTTTTGTTTGTCTTTAAAACCACCGATTAAACCTTTATTATCCTGACTCAGCCTGTGGTTGACATTAGATATAAGTAATTGCTTAGTATTTTTTTTTTTAGATTCATTTACAACACATATAAGGGAAGTGGGAAGAGGTGCCGACATACTGAGAGAGTCACATGACTTCACAGTATAGTCTTCCGGTTAAACTATTCTAAAGCACATACCAAGAATCTGACGATTCGTGATATGTGTTGTATCTCAGGTACGCATTTATAGTACCTGTTCATGTGGCAACTTGGATGATATGACCTCACGGCCCCTAGCACCGGCATAAGCGGTATTAGATATTAGATTTATTAATATGTGATATCTGCTAACTTACATGCATATCATGTATGCTATTATTCAATCATGCAAAATGTAGACAGAAAATTATAATATGCATAACCTAAATATGCATTATCTCTAAATAGTTAATTAACACGGACAGTTATTAACTTATGCTATTGTTTAATCATGCCAAATTATAGACACAAAAATAAATAAAAAATAAAAACAAATAGGAAAAAATGCTCACAATTGTTTTTGTCAATTTTCAACCTTGGTACACATTCGTACGAATCCAAAATACAAGAATGTACAGAAAGGGGTAAATGTTCTAAGAGGGAAAAGTCTGTAAGGGGAAATGTCCGAGCAAGAAAAGTCCGCAGGGGGAAATGTTTGAAGGGGAAATGTCCGCTCATCAAGCTGGTGATATGTATATATTTATCGAATATCAATTTTGTTACGAAAAAACAGTAATTGTTTAATTTTTTACTATCTGCACATTTTCTCTTTGACGTTTCTTCGATATCAATCAAATGATCTAAACTGGATATACACTAATACTTAAATTCCAACAATAAAGTTAATGATCTCAATCCCGGACTTAATTATAATTGAAGGTAATCCGTGAACAATATATTTTACCAGATATCAGCGATATATGGATCTGATCTCTTCCGCAAGACTACATACAGCCTGTTGCAGTTCAATTTATAACTGGTTTAATTTGGGGGAATATGCAATATGCATCACATTGTCACAGAAAGGACTATTATATTGCACTGATTACAATTCTGGCAGATTGAGGTTAAAACTACAAATGTGGTCCAGTTTTTATTGACCAAAAATATATCCTTTGTTGTAAGCATGGGAAAAAGTGCAAAAGTATGAGCCGCAAATTCAAGCCTGCCGCTGCTATCGGTGCACATTTATTCAGGACTGACTTCATTTATCTCGAAAATCCAGGATTGGGCCTTTTCAATCTATGGTTACCAAGGAAGACATTTACTAAGCCGCACATATAGAAGATATGTGGTATTCATACAAAAGATACATGTAACTTTGCCCTGGAATATAATTTGGATAATATGTATCGACATAAGATAATGATAATACGATTAGATTAGATTAGATATCTAATCTCACCCGGATATAATAAATTCACAAATTATTTCTCATTGATTCCATGGGCTAAAATGAGGAGAGGCAGCGTAACTTGGCTCGGTCCATCCCCCTCCCGCATCCCCACACCCCACATCATCACCCCAGACCAATACGCTGAATTATATCACTGGGAAGATATACCAACGTTAATTTGAAAAAGACGCTGTATGCACGTATGCGTTGAAAGGAACGTTCCTGTAATATCCCAATATTAATACCTTCCACTCCTTATTGATTATGACATATACACATTCCATTTCTGCCCGTATAACTGGGTGTGTGCTCGCGATATTTATAGACACCAAATCTGTTTGAGAACAAACACTATGTATCAGCATATATTATGGTAAGTCTTAAGATGAACCTAAGATGTCTTAAGATGAAGTCTAATATAAAACATTTAGAATGCCTTGAATATAAAGAAGGCCATACTGTACTCCACATCACGTTTTCTCTCGTATTCAAAGTTACTCGAACTGGTTACATCCTAGAACACCTTTACTCGGCAAAACAGATCAGATCTACAACTTATCTGGACGTTTGGGCCCTTCGTGCTTATTTCCGCTCATATTTGGTGATTAACAGTAGATATGGATAGCTAAACAGCGGTATCGTCTGCACGTCACCGATAATGCCGATAGGAGACACACACGTCCTGCCTCACGAACATTTATCTCTACCGCTGCCTCGGCCCTTGACATCAAAGACCGACCGCTGAGATATAATCGGTGATTTATTTATTTGTCACCACCAACGGGAACACATTTGGGGCACCTACACGCTGATTTTTATAAACGTCACCAGTATAATCAGTTTAAGGGGACGATAACACTGGTGACAGTAAGGAAAATCAGCGGTATGGGTTAGTGTGAAAACGGAACGCACAATACCGCTAGTGGTGACGTTTTCTTGAAATCATTAATTGCGTGGAAACAAGACCAGTAGGAAAACGGTGCAAGTTACTGGTGATTTGTTGTCATCACAGCTTGTTCACAGTGTACTCTCCCGCCCATGTAGACAAAACATGTATATGTACTTTACAAGCGTCTAGTCCGTCTTTCATAATTCAGCCGTCGACCATTAAAGAATATCTGCGTCCATAATCCAAAGACCTACTCCATATTCCAACAGTTTTAGCACCAAATTCAAAAAGACAATCATAGTATACATAAACAACAGTGGTCAACAGTTCGAGCGGCCAACAAGAAATCATGATGTTCCAAAAATATAAAATCCGTATCGCTGATCAGTATTCTTAATCCATAATAATCGTTGTAAAGTCGTTATCTAGAGAATGATGTATCTCAGTCACGCTTCGATTGTGTCTGTTCTTATAAACATCATCGGCATCTTGAAGTACATGGGTTCATACAGCCCTTAGCTCCGGGTTAAGCGGAAGTGGTATCTAGTAGTTTTATGCCAGATTCAGACATCACCCCCTCTAAAGTTTACAGGTTTTAATAACACGACTACTGTCATTATCATTCATTTAATTTGAATTGCCACGTTAATTTCTGATACCTGCACCCCGTTTCGCTTTTGAACATTTACGCCACCCGGAACCAACAACCGGTGGATTAATTACTCCATCCATGCGCAAGTTTTCTTCAAGTTACTGGTATTTGACAGAACCTGAACGCCGGGGGAGGGGGATGCAGTGGCTTGGACATTCAATTGTGGAGTGCTGCTTAGAATTGAGTGTGCTACGTAACAGCAACGGCACGTCGAACGCTTCCGATATGAAGCGATTGATCTAGGCAGTGTTTTGTTTGCTACACGGAAGCAAACCCAATTGGTTCATATTATATCTCGTATAATGCGAAATGTTCTGCAGTATAAAACGATAATAAGATGTACTCTTCCAGGGAGTGATATTCATCTAACGTGTTACCTGGACATCACTAAGGATTTATATGCAGAAATGCCTGGGGGGTTTCATCAAGCATAGCGCCAGAAGAGTCATCCACTCGAGAACGTCAATGTACGCCACAACACTTCAGGGACACATTTCCTGAGAGTGTCACCGTTTGTGAGGGCCATTGGTATTCCCGTTAACCACGGTATCAGGAGAGTAAAATCTTTTGTACTGCTACTATGCAATGCCAGAAATATTCAGCAACAATTGATCAAGCAAATATAACACTTTGGACATGACGTATATGTATATGTTGTGCCCATGTGTCATATGCCGAAATGACACGTACCGAAATGTCCGGACGTCCAGAAAAATGTTGACTGGTTGTGGATAGGTCTTAATAAACAAACACGAAACTGGAACAACACCACCATTGTTTTATAATATTTAATGTCTAATTGAAAATGACTTTTAACGCCGCTGATTGTTACTGCAATTTAGTTAGCAATTTAATTCAGTAATTCCAATTATTTTCATTTTCCATTGGCACATTTGATCTCTCCTGATCGATCCCAGACACCGGATCGAGCAATCTGTGCATAATGCTAACACCTCATTTACGCTTAGCTCCAGACACACGTTAGCTGTAAAAGCGCGTGTCCTGGAGCTGATAACCCTCACGAAAAATTATGACACTGTTATTTGTGTATTACTATCATAATGTTGACCGACCACCAAAGAGGTCATGGACATGCCTCTCGAGACCGAGGGCACAGCAATTCATCATATTAACACGTTGCTAAACGATATTACATATTTACTTGAAAAGTGTTCTGGGTAATTGTTTGTGAAGCCAGTGTGTTAGTGCTTATAAATCAGAACATATTACTTATGCCATTCTGGCTTTCGGGTGGACATTATTATGTTCACTATGTGCAGTGTTTATCTTCGATATTTGGCAGTTGCATAATTGATTTAACGCTTAAACCCTGGCACACAATAAATTTCTTAACAGCTATATTACAATTATTCTATATGGAGGTATAGATATATTGTTTTATTCCGAGATAATGGCACGTTTTTACTTACAATGCTCACATGTATCTCAAAGTTGTGGCTTCATTCCACCTTATTCGTCAAATGTATGTTCACATTTAATTCAAGGTTGGATATTTATATTATGCCTGCTTGCTGTTTCACGTTGGTTTTGTATTACGAATTAGGCTTTCCTATCATGAACATTATTATGCACGTGGCAATTCTTCGTGGGAAACGGCTGACCAGTGACAGGCGGATTGGATGCTCATACTGTCACTTTTAAAAGTGTTTCTCAGTAGTTGAAATAACAGCATAATTAAATATTACCGTTTATTGACACCGCGAAGGGACATATTGATACTGGTACCTCGGCGTTATATATTCTTATACTGGTAGTCGTACTTGTGTTCCTGGGGTTGCCAACTCTTAGCGGTTTTCGTTACATTTCAAATGCTAACAAGTTGATGTTAAATCCCTCTAATGCCCGCTTTGTATTAACGTACTACTTGACAAAAGAGCATATAAAATCATGTTTTGACCATGCTGTCAAATGATCGCTGTAATAAATATAAAAATTGTATACGATTTCGTATGAATGAAAGACTAAGAAATAACACGAATTTACGGTTCAGTCAAAATTGTGTACACACCATGCTAACTTAGAAAAAGATAACATCATGAATATTCAATTGCTTTGCTTATGATTTTACCGTATGTATTACTGATTGTAATTAACCATTCAGAATGGGTTCTTCGTCCTATTTCTGGTAATAAAGATAGTTAGTAAAATTGCACATTAAATATAGGAAAAAACGCAATTCCGAAGTGTAGGTAGTAGGCTGAAAATAAGTGTAGATTTGAGTTTTTCCCGTCAGATAGCTGACATATTAGCTGTTGCCGACAATTTTGGGGGACATACTAAGTTTAGTATTATTCATTTCCGATTTATATGAATGCTCATTTGTCTGTAGAGGTCGGGTTTGTGGGATATATCGGGTGACTTCCGGTAAACGAAAGGTAACGAAACTCCTTAATTGACTGATAAACTTGACCAAGAGAGTGCCTCCCAACTTTTTTCACAACATATTTTTTTTAGTTGATTTCCCCCGGTGAACATCTAAATATATCGTGATTTTTATGCCACATTGCATTGTTGCTCACTGTTGCTTAGATCCTTCCGCGGAATGTCGCTTTTTGAAAAAGAGAAGCTGTACTCTATAATAAATATTCCCCCATCAGCGTTCATCTGGAAAACATTATAATGGAGTTTTACAGAAGCAGTGCATCACGGGATATCTAACAGTTTTGAAGCATTGATTGGTCAATTCAAATTTTTAAACGGAAATCCAGGATTTTCATTGGCCTGTAGACACAACTGGAAGAATATCCAGCCAATCACGGTGTCTATAAATGTTCATTATGATATAATATGACATGATGGTGGGGAAATGCCGATGTACTATCAACAAGCCACGAGATCTTACGTGTCGATATTCGGACTGCATCTTACCCAAAAACATCCAGTGGTCAAGGATTTATTGTAGATGTTCATGCGGATTTGGTAATATCTGACAAGCCAGCCGGATTCTCTGTAGACAAACTTGAAAATTTTAACAAAGAAAATTGGCTCCTCCCGTCGAAATTCTTTGCGCCCGATGTATTCGCATGAATGATGTATTCGCATGAATTATGTATTCTCATGAATGTCTGTCGAATCGGTCGCCTGTGCGTAAGCTACTGCTGGACAGAAATGGTCCAGTGACCTGAAAGATAATCGAATGTAAGTTAAGCCTCACTTGACCAAATCTCCACGAGGGTAAGATTGCAAAGCTACGTGTAACCATCTAGTTAAACCTTACCAATACATCAATCTGCATTTGCACCGTTCAGATGGATCACGTTTCTCATTAACTGATAACCCCCACGTGGTGTTTTACAATCGCGGTCGGCTTAATTAGCTCTGAACAAGCAAAGATGATATCATTGCTTTCACTGTTGTTTTACGTGTTGTGTGTGATATTTCAGTGAATAAAATATATACAAAGGACGTGGATCAAATATTATTACAGAGAGTACCGGGGGTCCGACCTTGACCACGAGGGAATACTATTCGAATCAGAAGGTTAAGCCAAATGGAAAAATCAATAGAAATTCGGTGTGTTATCTTAAAGCTTCTGTGAAATCATCATCTATTATTCCTTGTGGGTCTTGTTCAATTATATTGATCACCTAGGGGGAATATGATGAGAGATTAGTGAAATTTGAAGGGAATACAATTGTCTATAAGATAGCTGTTTTAAAAATGGTGAGCTAATTAACGAAAAACTGAAATCAAATGCATTTTTAATTCACCACCAAATTCAGAGTAATTCCCGAGATCTGGTCAGCGAAAGTCACATTAAATGCAAAACAAACCTCATCGGCAACGCACTCAGCGATAGAAACCAAAGTAACTACCGATATATCGTTTTCGATATAACACGTTTACTTCTCTTGATGCGATCAAGCTGATAGGTTAAAGAAGCTAACGTTTCATCATACGGTTTTTCAAATATCAAGGTAACGTTTGGCTGTGATTTCTGAATTGATAACAGTGGTTGCGAATGATCGGGCCTGACAGAATTGTGTTTTGAATAAGAACTTGCATTCTAAACACTTGGTCGGTGTCGAGTTTTATAGATCCCTGTTCTGAATACTACCAATATTTCCCTGTATCTTTTACTTGTATCTGTACACATAGTTTTCCATGAGGTGACTTTATAGGGATATTACATCATTGCTCTTGGATATTTATATTTAAAGCCGCTCAAGTGGGTGCTAGAGATCGTGTGATCAGATCTTTATGAACATTTACAAAACAAGCGTGGCTGAGATACAAAGCATCACATTATCATTTTTGGTTTTCGTGATGTTTTCAGATATGGGGTCAGTATATTGGCATGTGGGGTCATATGACTTCTTGTCAGTACGGCGACGTCTTTTCCCACCACCGTTATGTTGCGTTTAATGAACTATTCTTCCAGAGCCGCTTTGTTTACTTTGTAGCTATACAGCGTATGCAGTAGCCAAACTACTCGAACATACAGCCTGAACGAAAACATCATTTCACAAAACCTTAAACCTATCAGCCAAACAGTCCTTATCAACATACTAAATACTAAAATGTTTAATTGTCAGATGTGAATATGCGTGAGCATTTGATTCCGAAAACCAAACAATGCTGATTTTGTTTTCAAACCAACGACCTTCAGCTTTGATATGGTTGTGGTGTTGTTATAAAGATGTGAACAGTTATAGAGGATCTTACACGAGCGGCTATTCAATATGAAAGTTATGACACGAGTTGAGTAAGTTTTATATGATGCGAGCTTTATCGAGCAACATATAAAACTTACTCAACGAGTGTCATAACGGTCATATTAAATTGCCACGAGTGTAAGATTCTGTTTATCACATAACTCATTTTAAGTAAATTATAAACGCAATAATTTAAAGATTTCATTATCAAATCTACCTCAAAATTTCTTTTCTTTGTTTCATTCTCGACGAAAAAACGACCCTGGCTAAAGGCGCATCACAGCCTTACAAGTTGTTGTATACGCTAAGCCAATATAGTTCCAATAGGAGCTTGAGCCCCTCCCTTGTAAGACTGTTCAGTTTTCACACTATTTCAAAATATCGTACAGCATTTCACAACAGAATGAAATAAGTGTAATTTGTTACTTCCTGTTCTTCATCTATTATTTATTTTGGATCATGTCATGCCACGAATTTCACTTGTGTTCTCTGCATGTCATCATGCGCGCGACATGTTGGCGATTTCTCAGCGAGGTGACGACATGCTATGCTGACAAGATCATTTTGAATACGTAATCCGTTTGAAGTCTCTAAATCATCCAGATCTATTCCAAGAAATAAGCAAACATAGGAAAGAATCCATGCAGATATTGCAAAGATATCTGACGGGATACGATACTCAAAATGGCGAGCTGGCACGATTCGCCAAACAAACATGACGGACTACGACCGGTACGTGAGTACTTTATACAAAATTTGAAGCTCAGAACTGTCGAAATGATGCATTGTTGCATTACTACTTGTATGGCTGTTGACAATTATAGTTTGCAGACGGATGCATGTATCTGGATAAAATGATCGTCTTGCAGATATCTATGTTGTTGTTGCACTTGTGAACATAATATTTCGTAGTAAAATTTTATCAATGGGAAAAATAGTTCAATGACGTCACCACCAAGCGTAGTAATTTATGTTCTCACGCTGCATATATTATGCAATCAGCGTGTGTTTAATTGTTATTCACCTAGGTGCATACGATAAATATGTCATGACCATATGTCCCTAATAACACCGCAGTTATCTGATAAATTCAATTATTCCCCGATTCTTTGTTTTGTTTTGTCTTGTCTACCGAATCCTACAAATGCGTTGCATTCCTTCAAATTTAAGGAATATTCTCCGACTATTACACCACCGGAATATTCCTTAAAATTCAATAAGGAATATTCCGTAGCAAGTTAAGGAAATTTAACATGGTAAGGAATATTCCTTAGTTATGTTGATGAATATTCTGCTGGTGTAGTAGTCGGGGAATATTCCTTAAATTTTTAAGGATTTTTTTTCTGTGTACATGGCTTGGCGAAGACGCATTGTGCGGAGAAGCCCAGGGAGTTTGTTCGCCCCAGGTCAACGACATAATATAGGGTCGATCGACATGGCATAAGGGCAGACAACCCTATTTGGAGGTTGGTTGTGATCTTTGAGACGAAACCTTCATTTCGATTGAGATACCTGAACTTTCCAGACATGTAAATGCTTTGGATCTGTTCACAAATGGGGAAGTGCCAACAAATCGATATTTCTTTTATCTGGAAGGCTGCCAGAAATAAATCAGCAGTCGAAGAGATTGTCTCTGTCAGGTATGGACATCGCGAATTTGTTCAAAGATCCGGTCATTAAGGTGGTTATGTACTGCTTGATCCTTTCAAAATCCGCCAATTTCTAACAGCTGCTGGCCCGACAAGTTTGATCTATTCGGCCGGATCATACTTTGAGCCAGGTTTTCTGGAGGCAGGCGTCAATACATCGATCGTCTGCTTAATACGACGGTGTATATAGTTGCTTAACGTTAACCACAGTCTACCTACAAGGCAGATGGTGTAAATATATCTTAACTGGTGTTATCTGGAGCGATAGTGATCATGCCATGTCGCGCGCATACCTCGAGCAAGTTGAAAAAAACTAAAATAGAGTTTGTCCACTCACTATAGAATGAAAAAGAGGCAGAAGAACATTTTTCCGCCATTTCAGAACTGCCGTCGATTTTAAATAGATAAAAAGAACATTTTGCGGAGAACACTTCTATCGTCCTACGTTAGTTGTATTGGATGTTTAATTGCTATATCACAGGCGTAATTCGAAATATTATCATAATTCTTTAGATCATCTGTGTATGGATGACATAGGCCAATATATGATTTATCTAATTACCAAAGTGTATTGTTCAATACCCTATTCTATCCGCAGAAAGTTTAATCAAACGCTGGTTTTCTTTCCGGATATTGCATTCAGATTGCATTATAATACATGTTTGGTTTGTTATATACCACTTTGAGATATCGGTTTAATATAGGCAGTGTTATTCGTTCGTCATACTGCATTACTTATAGCCTCATTTATTCACATATCATATAGATTAACGAGAAAAATGTAAAGGAGAGGTATATCACAGGTAGAGATTGAAATACGAGTAGGAGAGACACCATGCAATGTACACGACGAATTACAAATAATTGGACAAAATAGCTAACTGCCGAGCTGTCGCAAAATATAGACACAATATACAAAAATACTAAAATAGTAACGATAAGCTACTACATATCACCTAGTTTTGATCAGACATGATAGTGACGGGAACAGAATATAGATAGAACTTCGAAGTGGAGCACGGGAAGCCCATGATCATACATATCTCGTACTGCGATCGCATTTGTTGTACGAATAATATCTTCTCCCTGAATTCCGTTGTTGGCCGAAGATGCACCTTTGTTTAACATGGTGTTAGGAAGGTGATCCGGTGTATGTTCAGATTGATAGGAGGTCAGGTGACTAAGGACGGATATGATGACTTTCTCTTATATATCTGGAACAGGAATTAACGAAGTGTTGGGAGGATATTGGTTCAAGATAAGTGCAAAACCTTTTTTCGCTTATTGAGGATAATTATGAGTTTGCCTGTTTGTTGTGTACGTTTGCTGATTGAAGGCTGAAAATACACCACAGGACTAACCGGAAATGAGATTCTTACAGGCAATAATATAATTTGGCGAAATGCAACCTGCGTATTCAAAGATGACATCTACAAACCGACTTCAACGGGGTGCTTCTTCAGCTTAGTTAACCCCACCAGGCCTGTTGGGGAGGGGGGGGGAGCCATTATGACCCCCTACCAAATATCGCCTTATCAGAATGTAGACATATCTGTTGGAGGACAGGGAGCATTTCACTTTTCGACTGATCAGTTATTATTCTGTTGACCAAAACCGTATACACAGCCCATACATTTTGATATCATGCATCTTATAAATTTTCATGCGTCTTATAAGGGGAGGCCCGTTGGCCGAGTGGTTTAGATCGCCGACATACAGTGCTGGCGATTAGGTGCCTGACTCTGGGGTCGCTGGTTCGAATCCTGCACGGGACTCGACCAAATTTTCAGCACTAGAATTTGTGCTATTCTAAGATAATGTTATCCCAACATAACGAAAATACTGTTATACGATCACTTTCTAAATGATAAAAAATACGTCTTATACGTCTTTATAAATATGCACAATTCCCTCACAATGCACAATTCCCTCACAATGCACAATTTCCCTAGAACACAGCTATAGGGCAATTTAAAGATGATCATCTCCATTGGTCACTTGCCGTGGGCTGGTATTAGAAGAGATTAACGGAGAATGTAAATCAATATCCATGAAGATATAATTGGCAGTGAAAGCTGAAAAGGTCCATGTATTTTTCGATGAGGTTTGGGGTATGCATGACATAGTCGAAAAACGTTTACCTACTAATGCGAATTGTTTCTTATTTTATAATATGTTCGTTTGTAATTAATCTTGTAGAAGTGTGTTCAGTTATAACTGAAATTGGGTATGTTACCTAGCAGCAAGCCTCGTACAATTGCGTTCCGAACGCCTCCGATCTGAAGCTCTCCATGTAGACAGTGGTTTGTTTGCTACCTGGAAGCAAACTCGATTGACTCATGGTATATCTCCGATAGCTTTCAATGTGTAACCTTCGCATCATTCAGCATTCGTATGCGAGAAAGGACACGGGGTTTCGCTAGGCGTAAGTCCAGAAGAATCAGCCTCACGTTCAATGAACACCAAAAAGCTGCAGGGACATTTCCTGCGAGTGTCGCCATCTGACTGCTGTTAATATACAATAACAGAATCATCCAGCAAGACTTGATCAGGCGAAAACAACACAATGGGCATGGTGCATAACTATATGTTTGTGCCCATGTGTCACGTGACGAAATATCACGCACAGAAAGGTCCGGGGGTCCATCAAAACTGATTATAGACAAGTCTTAAGAACACAACTGGAACAGCAACGCCATTGATTAACAATAATTATGCCTAATTAGACATCACTTTGAACACCGATTCGTTACTGCAATTCACTTATCAATATAATTGAGTAATTTCAAGTTTGTCGCCATTTTCCATTCGTACTTTTGCTCCGTCGTGACCGATCCCTGGCACCGGATCGAGTAATCTTTGCATAAAGTAAATACCTCATTTGCTCTTAGCTGTAGGGTTCATTGCTTAGTGTCCATACACGAGGTAACTCAAACACACGTTAGCTGTAGAAGCGCGTGTTCTGGAGCTGATAACACTCACGAACATTATGACAGTTACTTGTGTATTATTATCATAAATTTGACCGGACACTACAGATGACATGGACATGCCTCCCTCGAGAAGGCACAGCAATCACCATATTAACACTTTGGAACTGCTAAACGATATTGCATATTTCGTTAAAGAGTGCTGTGTGCTAATGCTGATAAGACAGAACATATTATTTATCCCATTCTGGCAGTCTGATCAAAATAATAACTATCATGCCGCTCTGCTGTGTCAGTCTGAAGGAAAGCCTATGGGGGTCATGTTCAGTGACCTCCGGCAATCGACCCATCAAATCATGTCTTCAATGCTGGAGAAACCGACTCGTGAATTCTTCGAAGGCTCCCGAAGTTCAGCGACCGCAGCCGACAAGCATTTCCATTTACCATCAACTGTTTCCTTCAAATGACGGCGCTGAAGTGCACAAATTAGTTTCTCTGTAATAGTGCTAAACTACCCGAAGTTTATCGCATCCACTGAGTGATATATTTGTGTGAGAACTCGACAACATGGTGAACTATTTTTTTCACAATCAACTGCGAAACGAATCCATATGAGTTGTCTCCCTTCACTTGGCCTTATTAATAAAACTAAGAAATAATTTATTTTCCGGAATATAATGAATAGAATCGTGACTAAGTAACTGTATTGTTGTTGTATTTATTATGATGCATAAACTGATTACAAAAGTTAGTCCGCTAATCTCTTCAAATAATTAGCACAGTCGTTGCTATTTGCATCAAAATCCCACTGATAAGACCCCGCTTTATCGTCATTATTAAATTGCCTATAATGGTATGAGGCTACATTTAAATTTTTCGAACTCTCGGTGACAGTCGGCCGGTCTCGTGAGTCAACCGAGCTCAGTGTGAACTTTGCACTGATTGGCAATTTATAACTCGCAGGTCACTGGACATGACCCTCATAGGCTCTCCTTCAGATCTACTGGGTGTAGCGGTATGATAGGTCTTATTTTAATCAGACTCTCCATTCTGGCTTCCGGGTGAAGATTACTATGTGCAGTGTTTATCTTCGATAATTCGCAGTTACATAATTGATATAACGCTTAACCCCTGAGAGAGAGAGAATTAAGGCAATATTTCAGCTATATGGCGACGATCAAACAAAATTCTAAGTACTCCAGCCAATAACTTAGTAATCTAACACAATAAAAACATACACACATTAAAACAAACCGATTTTTCTCAAATAACTCAAGACACAGTCCTCCATCGCCCGACTAAAATATCTTCCAAAGCAGTCGCTCGATAAAAAGAATCTCTTACAATCTTAAAATCTATACAGTCGATACGAATATGTTTCACTGTGAGATCGTCGTGGCATGGAATACACCTTGGGACTGGCTCTTTTTTAGTAAATGTCCGTTGGTCGATTCTACATCGCTTGCTCATGGCTTGATCGAAGCGTTTCTCTGGCTGTTGAGATGAGTATAGCCTACAGGGTTTTTTTGAACTCATTAAGTTTATTATTCACAGCATCCCATAAAGATTGAAACAGCCGTCTCACATAAGTACAGATAGAGGGCCTGAAATCGCTATATGGGATTTCAACATGATCAACCTCATCATCTACGGCTGCCTTAGCCATTCTATCAGCCTCAGTATTACCTTTTTATGCCAGCGTGACTAGGCAACCAACAAAACACAATATCAATCTGTTGGTCAAATCTACAGTCATATAATTGTAGAATTTTCAAGATAGTGGGATGTTCCACTTTTAATCGCTTGAAGACATGACTGCGAATCTGAGAATATGTCATATTTTTTTTTCCTTTTAGTGAACCCAGTACCTTCCAAAGCCAAAAATATAGCTTTTGCTTCTGCAGTGAATATCGAACTTTTACCTGGTAGTCGACAGGTTTTAGCTTTGGAACTAAAGATAGTAGCAATTAGACTTTTCGACCATGGACAGTATGCAGGTGGTAATTGGGCGACGGCTGAACAGTGACTAAATGCTCGTATTGACACTTTAAAACATGTTTCTCATTTGTTAAAAAAACCCACCATAATTAAATATTACCGTTTACTGACACCTCGTTGGGACATAGTGATACTCCATCGTTATATGTACTCATACTGATATTCGTAATTGTGTCCCTGCGGTTGCCAGCACTTCGCGGTTTTAGTTACATTTCACATATAAAAATGTTGATGGTAAAAATCTCTAATAACCAACTTATATCGACGTGCTACGACGTGAATCTATGTACTTCAACAGTCACAATCAAAGCGTGACTGAGATACATCATTCTTTAGATGACGACTTCACAACGAATATCACGGATTAAGAATACTGATCAGCGATACGGATTTGATATTTTTGGAACATCATGATGTCTTGCCGGCATCATTGAAAACTGTTGACCGCTTCTCTCTTGCAGGAAACAAGCCTATGTTTATGTTTACTATGATTGTCTTTTTGAATTTGGTGCTAATACTGTTATATGGAATATGGAATAGGTCTTTGGATTATGGACGCGGATATTCTCTAATGGACGATGGCTGAATTATGAATGACGGACTAGACGCTTGTAACTTGACAAAAGAGCCTAACAAATCTTATATTTTGACCATACTGGTTTTTTTATTTAAATTTTACATTGTTATCGTATGAACGAGAGCATGGTGAGCACGCGATTTCTTTGCTTACTATTTTACCGCACGTATTACTGATTGTAATCCCACACAGAATGGGTCAATCACTACGACGATTTTAAGATTAAAGATAAATGCTAAAACTGCACGTCAAAGATATGAAAAAAAACTTATATCCGAAGTGACCTGAAATTTAATCGAATGTTATAAAGCCTTTCTTGACCAATCTCATGTGAAGTCTCCACGGGAGTATGAGTCTCCATGGGAGTATGATTGAATAGTTCTAGAGATGGTGAGAGAGTGGCATGTGCTACTGTCTTTGGTTCCAAGGCTGAAACCTGTCGACTACCAGGTAGGGTTTTGATATTAACTGCAGAAGCAAAAGCTATATTTGTTGGCATTACAAAATATTGGGTCCACTAAAAGGAAAAGATATGTCATATTCTCAGATTCACTGTCGTGCCTCGAAGCGATTAAAAGTGCAACTTCGACTCATCCCACTATCTTGGGTATTCTACAACTACATGACTGTAGATTTGATCCACAGATTGGTATTGTGTTTTGTTGGTATCCAGTCACGTTGGCATCAAAGGTAATACTGAGGCTGATAGGATGGCTAAGGAAGCCCTAGATGATGAGGTTGATCCTGTTGGAATCCCATATACCGATTTCAGCCCCTCTATCTGTACTTATGTGAGACGGCTGTTTCAATCTTTATGGGATGCTGTGAATAAGAACAAACTTCATGAGTTAAAAAAAACTGTAGGCTGTATCCATCTGAACAGTCAGAAAGTTTTCTATGAAACCATGATCAGGCGATGTCGAATCCGCCATATACGATTAGCTCACGAACATTTACTAAAGAAAGAACCAGTGCCAAGGTGTATTTCATGCCATGAATATCTCACGGTGAAACATATTCTTATCGAATGCATAGATTTTAAGATTGTTAGAGATGCTTTTTATCGACCGACTACTTCGGAAGATCTTTTTAGTCGAGTGGGAAGAATTGCATCTTGGGTTATTTGAGAGAAATCAGTTTGTTGCATAAGTTTTAATGTGTGTGTGTTTTAATGCTTTGGATTACTAAGTTGTTGGCTTGAGTACTTATAATTTTATTTGATCGTCGCTATATAGCTGAAATATTGCTGAACCCAACATTAAACCTCAATTCTCTCTCTCTCTCCTGATTGCATAGCTTTGTGTAATCATATAATTAAAAATTGCCAATACATCAATCTTGTAGCAATTACACCGTTCAGATGGATCACGTTCCTCATTAACTGATAACCCCCACGAGGTGTTTTACAATCGCGGTCGGCTTAATTAGCCCTGATCAAGCAGACATGATATCTTTGCTTTTACTTTTGTTTTACGTTTTTTTTTAAATATTAGTGTGTGATGTTTCAGTGAACAAAATATATACAAACGACGTGGATCAAATATTAGTACAGAGAGTACCGGAGGTCCGACCTTGGCCTTAAGATTCGAATCAGAAAGATAAGGCAACTGGGAAAAAATCAATAGAAATTCGGTCTGTTATCTTAAAGCTTCTGTAAAAACATCGTCTATTATTCCTTGTGGGTCTTGTTCAATTACATTGATCAGCCAGGGGAAATATGCTGATGAAAGATTGGTGAAATGTGAAGGGAATACAATTGTCCATAAGATATCTGTTTTAAAAATGGTGAACTAATTAACGAAAAACTGAAATCAAATGCATTTTTAATTCACCACCATTTTTTTAATTAATTAATTAATTTTTAATTCCCGAGATCTGGTCAGCGAAAGTCACATTAAATGCAAAACAAATCTCGTTGGCAAAGCACTCAGAGATAGAAACCAAACTAACTACCGATATATCTTTTTCGATATAACACACGTTCACTTCTCTCGATGCGATCAAGCTGATAGCTTAAAGAAGGTAACGTTTCATCATACGGTTCTTCAGATATCAAGGTAACGTTTGGCTGTGATTTCTGAATTGATACTAGCATTTGTGAATGGTCGGGCCTCACAGAATTGTGTTTTGAATAAGAACTTGCATTCTAAACACTTGGTCGGTGTCGAGTTTCATAGATTCATGTTCTGAATTCTACCAATATTGCCCTGTATCTTTTACTTGTATCTGTACATATAGTTTTTCATGAGGTGACTTGATAGGGATATTACATCATTGCTCTTGGATATTTATATTTAAAGCCGCTCAAGTCGGTGCTAGGGGCCGTGTGATCATGTCTCCATGAACATTTACAAAAACAAGCGTGGCTAAGATACAAAGCATCACAGCGTCATGTTCGGTTTTCGTGATGTTTTCAGATAGGCAGACAGTATATTGGCATGTGAGGTCATATGACTTCTTGTCAGTATGACGGCGTCTTTTCCCACCACCGTTACGTTGCGTTTAATTGTCCATGAATTATTCTTCCAAAGCCGGTTTGTTTATTTTATGTTTTTACAGCGTATGCAATAGCCAGGCTGTTCGAACATACAACCTGAAGCAAAACAGAACTTCGCAAAACCTGAATCTTATCGGCCAAACAGTTCTCATCAACATACTAAATACTAAGATATTTAATTTTCAGATGTGAATATGCGCGAGCATTTGATTTCGACAAACATGGCTGATTTTGTTTTCAAACAAACTATCGTTAGATTTGATGTGGTGTTGTTTGTTGTTATAAAGATGTGAACCGTTATTCAATTATTCACCGATTCTTTGTTTTGTTTTGTCTGCCGAATCCTCCAAATGCGTTGCGGTTGATTAATCCTGGTTAATTCAAGTTGAGATACCGAGCGGTTCGGATAATCTCACACTTTTAATCTCCGTCAAAGGATAGATGGATTGGCGAAGACCCATTGTGCAGAGAAGTCCAGGGCGTTTGTTCGCCCTAGGCAAGCGAAACAAGGTAGGGTCGATGGACATGGCATAAGGGGAGACAACCCTGCTTGGGGGGTTGATTATGATCTTTGTGACGGGAACCTTCATTTCGATTGGAAAACCAGACATGTAAATGCTTCGGATCTGTTCACAAATGGGGAAGTGCCAATACATCGACATTTCTTTTATGTAGAAGACAGCAAGAAATAAATCAGCAGTCGAAGAGATTGTCTCTGTCAGGTATGGACATCGCGAATTTGTTCAAAGAGCGGGGCATTAAGGTGGCTATGTACTATACCTAAGCCTTTCAAAAGCCGCCAATTTCCAACAGCTGCTCGCCCGACAAGTTTGATCTATTCGGCCGGATCACACTTTGAACCAGGATTTCTGGAGGCAGGCGTCAATACATCGATCGTCCGCTTAATACAGTGGTGTATATAGTTGCTTAACCGTTAAGCACAGTCTACTTACAAGGCAGATGGTGTAAATATATCTTTCCTGTTGTAAACTGGATCGATAGTGATCGTGCCATGTCTTGCGCATACCTCGAGCAAGTTTAAAAGATTTATAAGAGAGTTTGTCTACCCACTATAGAACGACATTTGATGATTATAATGTTGATTACAAGTATTATTTGAGAAAGTATCCTTTTATAACATTGCGTATAATTAGTAAGTTAACGGTAAAAAGGCAATTTCAGAACTGCCATCGATTTCAATTAGATACAAAGAACACTTTGTGAAGAACAGGTCTATCATCCTACGTTGGTGCTGCTGAATGTTTAATTGCTATATCACAAGCGTGATTCGAAATATTATTATAATTCAGTAGATCATCTGTGTATGGATGATATAAAGCAATAGATGATTTACATAATTTCCAAAGTATTCTTCTCAACACCCTATTTTGTCCACAGAGCATCCCTTTGATCGAACGTTTTTTTTCTGGATATTACATTCAGATTGCATTCTAATACGTGTTTGGCTTGTTATATACCACTTTGAAAGGCTCAAGAGGCGAAACCCGATAGCGGTTTAATATAGTCAATGTTACTCGCTCGTAATACAACATTAATTACAGCCTTATTCCGTCATATATCATATAAGTGAAAGAGAAAAAATGCATGTACATCACAACAGGAGATTAAAATACGATGAGAGGAAACACTAAGCAATGCGCATGGCGAATTAATACATATAATTGGGCGACATTAACCTAATGCCGAACTTTCTCAACATTTAGACGTAATATACAAATATTGAATAATTACGATAAGCTATCAAAACAATACCTAGTTTTGGTCAGACATGGTAATGATCGAATTTGTCAAAGACGTGAACAGAATATTGATAGGACCTGGAACTGGAACACATGAAGCGAATTGGCATACATATCCCGTACCGCGATCGAAGTTATTTAACAAAGTTTTATTTTTCTCTATGATCCCGTTGTTGGGCGATGATTGGTGCACAGTTGTTTAACATGGTGTTAGGGAGGTGATCCAGTGTATGTGCACAAGGACGGACATGTTGACTTTCTTTCACATGTCTGTGACAGGAATTAACGAATTGTATTGGGAGAATATTGGGTCGATATAAGTGCAAAGTCTTTTTCGCTTAAGATGAGAATAACATTTTTTTTTGTGTACGTGTGCTGATTAAAGGCTGAAAATTCACCACAGGACTAACCGGAAATCGGGTCCATAAATGCAATAATTTAATTTTGCTAAATCCAAACTGCGTATTCAAAGACGACAACTACAGCCCGTCTTCAACAGGTTGTTATTGATATGGATGAATTAAATTACATCCGTATATAACAGGACATCTTAAGCTTAGTTAACTCTACCAGGCCTTGGGGGACGGGGTGCAAAATGCCCCCCCCCCCTACCAAACTTTCTGTGCTATCTCCGGAACGACAAAAAAATGAGAGCTGACACTCCGTGGCTTGATAGTTTATCATATTGGGGTCATTGTGAGCCTATTTTCATAACCCCGCGTGTATAGGATCATGGGTAAATTCAAGATGGCGGCCACTTGGGTACCAGAAAATGAATTTTTCGTCATTTTTCTTCAGAATTTCTGCTTTACCACGAAAACTATTTTATTTCACATCACATTAATATTTACTAATTTATCACGCAGTTGTTTTGCGGAAAAAAATTGCATAAATGAACAATTCGAAAAATCTGACCTAAAAATCGACCAAAAAATGCCGTTTTTGAAAATGACATCACTGTGACGTCATCAAGCGACCATCTTGGATTTTTTTTTTTACAGTTTTCTGGTAGAACTTGGCTCAAGTGTATAGTGTGGTAAGTTTCAAAATCTAGCTCAAGGGTAAGAACAATAATTAGCGAGGGCAAAATGGCCCCTCCCCAGGCAAGAAGCCCAGGCCAGATAGGGTTAAACCTACCAGGCCTCGGGGGGGGAGGGGGGCATTGCCGCGAATTTGTAGTTTATCATATCGGCGTCATTTTGAGCCTATTTGCATAACCCCCGAGTAGAGGATCATGAGTAAATTCAAGATTGCGGCAATATGAGGGGTTCCAGAAAAGATGTTTTCGTCATGTTTTTCTCAAAAATCCCCGCTTTTCTTAAAGGCAAATTGGGGGAAATCGATTTTATTTCACATCAGACTATTATTTACTAATTAATTGAGTTTTTCTAAATAACACACATTAACAAAAATTCGCAAAATCAGACCGAAGAATCGACCAACCAATGCCTGTTCTGAAGATGACTTCACCGTGGCGTTGTCAAAGCGATCATCTTGATTTATTTTTACATTATTTGGTAGAGCTTCACCCAAGGGTATGGAGTGATAAGTTTCAGCCAGCTAGCTCAACGGGTAATGAATATATGTGTGGATAGCGAAATGCCCGCCCTCCCCCCCCCCCTTCAAGGCCTTGACAGGTCTCAAAAAGCCCAGGCCAGATAGGGTTTACTTGACGCAATGTCCTTCGTATCCGGCCAGAGAACTCCCGCATTTGTCACGTCTAAGTAAATGGAAAACAACGGGGTTTTCGTAAACTCACATAATTTGTTTCGTCGAAAGGTGTTATATTATCCGATACCAGTCAAACCTAAAGTACAAATAGGTTCAAAATCTTAATAATCAAGCTTTAATTTCACTGGTGTTGTAATTCTGCGATAAGGAACCTAAAATCTTAGTATAATTACGCAGTGGGTGTAAACAAACACAGGCCTACAACACTGGTCTAATTCGAATAAAGAATTACGATGAACTTACAACACATATAAGGGAAGTGAGAAGAAGTACCCACGTACTGACAGAGCCACATAACTTCACAGTATAGTCTTCCGGTTAACCTACTCTAAGCACATACCAAGAATCAACGATTCATGATATGTGTTGTATCTCAGGTACGCTTTTATTGTACCTGTTCATGTGGCAACTTGGATGATATGACCACACGGACCATAGCACTGGCATAAGCGGTATTAGATACAAATCTAGAGAGCTATGATGGAAATGTACTGACAACTCGTATATTGGTAATTGGTGAGCTGTTTCGCTGTGACAACTCATACACTTGGGATTAGTGAGCTGTATCGTCGTCAGATGAAAATGACGGCATTTAACACAAAAGACTAGTCTGTAAGGCCCGATGTCGACCCAGCCGACCCAGCATCAATTTCCCACAAATGCCAACATATATCAAAGACCAAAAGGTACAGGGGGCGGCCCTCGGGGACGAAACGCCCACCAGCAGAATCTCGCCATATACAGGAAAAAATTACAACACATATAAGGGAAGTGGGAAGAGGTGCCGACATACTGACAGAGCCACATGGCTTCACAGTATAGTCTTCCGGTTAACCGGAACTAATACCTACGACTGCGATACCGTTACTTGCCGAAGGGCGGTGGTTCTCTCCGGGTACTCCGGCTTCCTCCACCAACCAAACTGACTGTCGCCATATGAGTGAAACAAACTTGAGTGTGACATTAAGCCAAATTCCCTCCCTCCCTACGACTGCGATAACCTATTGTTATCACTATTACAGTGTCACCCAGCATAACTGAAGATATACCTACTGTTATCACTATGGCAGTGTTACCCAGCATGACAACCGATATACCTACTGTTATCACCATGCCAGTGTCAACCAGCATGGCTGTGCGTATTCATGTACGATTAACCTTGATATCAATAATTATTTTGAAGAAGAAATCTTTTCCTAATAAACATGGTAAATTTTGCTAACTATATATGTCATGCACGATGGGCACAGATCTGGGCCTCGCCAATAGTCGGTCTATGTCCGTTAACTCGAATACAATTTTATGGATAAGCAGTTTGGGAAAATCCTTATAATCGAAAGAACATGTTTTCCGAAAGGTACTGATAGACAGGTATTAAGAAATCCCTCTAATAACTCAAATAACTCAATCTACACTTATGGTAGAGTAGAATATTTATCCTCAATGTGAGCAATCACACGAGTACACCTAACTCCCTAAGAGTAGAGTAAAAAAGTTTTCTCAATTATCGTTTCAGGTTCAATTGCGATTTTGGTAAAACAACGAAGGAAACGTTTTTGAACCTGAACTTGAACATTTTTTTTGAAAGTTCTCTTAATGAAAGATTGAATGGCGATGGCTCGATGAGATAAATATTTTCCTGTATTTTTTTCTAATTGCGAATACCATTGGAAGAACCATTCAAACGCGGATTATAAAAGAATGGCTCTTCCCGACTGTCGACCTGAATATAAGACTCTGTATGTCAGACCCAACATTCAGTATATAACAGTCGACCATGAAGACAATTCGTATCATTGATCAGTATTCTTTAATCCAAATGCTTTCCAAATCGTTATCTCGAGTATTTGCATCGCAGTCATGCTTTGATTTTGGTTGTCCATTTGGACACCGCGAAGATCTTGTATTCATACGGCTTCCACCCCCAGGTTCAGCGGATATAGATATTAAACAATTAAACAGGAAATATCACATAGACAAAGATTACGGACAGAGGGTTCGACAGCCATACCTCAAACTCAACAAGTTCCTTGCTTATCATGAATTGGAGATACATTTGCAGATAACAAACCACATCCTTTAACTGGACTTATGACCTGAAGAACATATTCATTGTTTTCACTTATCGTGAGCTAGATGACTAACCGTTTTACCTAAAACACTTTGTACCAATACATGACCGTAATAGAAGCTTTTCCATTTTATCCGGCTGTTACGGCCCAAGTTATCTTTACATTTTTACATCAAAATCAATAGTGTTCTGTTTGTGTCTCAAAAGATTGGTTTCAATCCATAACCTGGTGATTTTCTGGCCTAAATTATCTCGACATTTGACATTTTGGCTTCGAAATATGGTATCTTAAAATAAAATCTGCTATAATATCTCAATCGCTTTTACCAGCGCAACTTCTTCAACTCCTCTTTATCAGCAGGTATTTTTGCTGATCAAGCTTAACCCTCTCTGTACCGTACCGATAGAAATATAGTTCAATGCCTGTCGTTGGCATTATGCACTTATTAACTTGTGACGGTGTCAATATCAGGAAACCTGGACCCGAGGTCAGACTTGGCCAAGCAGACCTGACCGAGGCCGCAGACCGAGGCTGGCCAAGGGTCCAGGCCAAGCAGACCTGACCGAGGCCGCAGACCGAGGCTGGCCAAGGGTCCAGGTTTCCTGATATTGACTCCGTCACAAGTTTATAAGTGTTTTATTATACCGAATTTATTAACTGCAGTGAATTATCGCTATGACGCCAGACTAGCGCATGGTACTACTAGGCCTACTCCTTTCCAAAAACGCTGTTTGGGGAATACTTTCTGTCATGCAGCTGTGTTTTATCGGAAACGAGACACACAGATACAATTTTATGAATAGTTCATGGATAAATCTACAAAGCTGCTTCCAATCTGACTGGAATAATATTGAGAATTTAAACTTTCAGACGCGTTTTCCGAGATTTACGAGGTGAACTCTTCGTCACAAACCCTGGGTACAATGTAGCCACTGGCTTTACACACTTCATTCATAAATCCTATTTGGGTCATGGTGAACTCATTTGATTGGGTGACATCGATGGCGTAAAGTTACTCCAGTTTTGAGATGGGAATGAAATGGATTGCTCGGGCAGTGCGGATAGAAATTACATATTACAAATTATTATACCTCTTGAATATTCAGGAGACCGAAACGTATGCTTACCATCGACAATCGGTAGTATTTATCTCCATCCTTCTTTCTCAACTCAGCAAAGAATTTGAAGAGGAATTCGCCAAGTTGTTCTTTCGTTATTGACGAAAGACTCGAAATCAATATCTTTTTCTTGACTGTAGACCCGTAATATTGGTATAGACGCCTGTATAACATTTTTTACGTTCTTACTGTTCCTATTCCTAGTTCTTGTAGATTTTCATCGGACAAATCTACGAAGCGACCACCGTCAGCCATGTTGCAGGTAGACGGTATTTGTAAACAGTGGTCACGTGATCACAATATTGACTCCGGACCTCACGCGCTCCGCCTGACACATTTAAACAACTGGGTCAGTGATTGAAAAATATTGACCCGTGGCTAGGTAAAGTTTGACCAATGAAATACCAGAAAACCATCATGAATATTCAAGAGGTATAATAAACAAAAATAAAGACTTTCTAGATAATATTTTCATCATATTATATCTTGTTCGTAAGCTTGGATTATAATCTTTGAAACTATGTAGGCGATGAAAAGTATATATTCCCTTCATTCATGTTCATGAGTGTGTCGCTACCAGCTTGGAAATGTTATAAATGCCGGTACAGAGGAAGTTAAAGTTGTTGAAAAAATGCATCGCTGTGTTCTTGAATTGTGTCGCCTTACATGCATGTCTTATTTAATGTATACATGTTTTGGATTTCAGTGGTTAGGACTTGATCAGGATTGTGCCTGACGACGGCTATCTTGTAAATGTCGGATATAGATTAATTGAATACAAAGATAAGTTTTTAGCATATCGTTCCAATTTAGCAATAATGTTTCAAACTATAAATATAGTTACACACAATATAAACTCATCATGATGGCATTCACTCTTAAATCGCTTGATCACGGGTTAAAATTTACAGCTAAAAACACCTACTGTATCTGTGTTTTTTTAGTTTTTTTTATATTTTTATGAGCCTGGGTTCCCAACATTAACAGACTGATTCGGAGCACGAACTTGACCTCGGAGTAAGAAAATAATGGTTTGCGCAGTAGCAGCTTGAATTAGGTTATTGTCCGTCTATTCAACTCATCCCTCTCTGAATTTCCCAGCTTTTCTGAAAATTTGTTTGTAAGCGGGATGCATATTCATATCGCTTTACCACTCTGATCTATGTATTTCAAAATAGGTTTCCTTTGAACTACTGCAAATAAAGAAGGATCTGACGGGGATAATTACTGCTATCTGACAGCGACGGCCATTTAGGGAGATTTAGAGCTAAGATGTGGGTTTACCTGAAATTACAAAATCGATGTGGACGCGGTATAGATGGGGGTTGGTTGCCATTACGGACTGGTCTGGGAGCTTTGTACGCTTCTTTCATGGATGAAAAATGTTTAAAAGTGGCATTCTGTGTTGTACATCTCCTTGGAACTTTGGACTACTTTTCTGGGAGCAGGTCAAGTCTACCCATTTCTCGGTCAAATATATGGAACCTCGTGGACGACAAAGAAGACAAATTATGCAACCAGCTATTCATTAACCAATAATAGAGGTAGAGGATTTCTTTCTTATCTCACAATTACGTCAACTAAGCAGCACTCAAGAACTTCATCCCCTTATCTGGGATTTGCATTATTTCTTAATCCTGAACTCCTCCAGCGAAGCTTGCATATCCCAACTTTAACTGTAACTTCAACTCAACCACGCAGACCGTTTTGGTCTGAAACAGGAATGAAATCGAGGCCCGAAGAGAGATACATTCCCACAATTTAATAGCTTCCGTTTTCCGATTTATTTGCGATGTTTAATTCCTGCATTTGCAGTCATCATCCATCCTCAACATATCTACTCCACGCGAGAAAGCAAGTGAAGCAAATAACAACAAACTCTGTATGGATGAAACTTTCGCCACTGATCTCACCTATACAACTAACCATTAAGCGGTTAGGACGAAGCTGCGTGTAAATACATCACGTATTTAACAATCCTGTTGAAACTCAAAATTGTAGATGCAAGAGATGGGTGATCGTCCGAATCCATATGCAATAAATTAAGAATTTCAATAGCGCTCAACATGCTCAAATGTTCAGGAGTGAGTGAGTGAATATGAACTAACGTCGCTTTCTACACTAATTCAATCACATCACGACGTTTGGTTCCTATTCCCTCTCAAACCGGAAACCACACGGAAAAGGCTTCTAGTCTTTTTAACACTCGGGACCCGACGGGTGGCGTCCTATTCCTTTTCACACCAGGGAACCGGCTCAAATGTTCAATGAAATGCGTACCTTGAATGCTCCGTTGTTGAATCGTGGTATCCTACCTGATGTACTCTCTGTATATTTCTTTTCGCTATATTCCACCAGCGGAATATAAACATGTTGTAAGTGGTTACCTCTAGGTGACGAAGGGTATTCGCATGATTGTCTATTGTATTACTTGGAATATTCGCGAACTATCACCAATTAACATAATCAAAAGTTTCAGTGGTGTTTATTATTCAAGTATGGCTCAATATGCTATATTGTTGACTTGAGAAGGTATTGGGTCTACTGCAAGGAAAATAATAGGTCATATTCTCAGATTCAGTCATGCCTTCAAGCGATTAAAAGTAGAACTTCAACTTATCGTACCATCTTGAATATTCTACAAGTACATGACTGTATATTTGATCAACAGATTGATATTGTGTTTTGTTGGTTGCCTAGTCACGTTGGCATCAAAGGTAATACGGAGGCTGATAAAATAGCTAAGGCAGCCCTAGATAATGAGGTTGATTATGTTGAAATCTCATATAGCGATTTCAGACCCTC
This sequence comes from Hanleya hanleyi, assembly GCA_036873755.1. Taxonomy (NCBI): domain Eukaryota; kingdom Metazoa; phylum Mollusca; class Polyplacophora; order Lepidopleurida; family Hanleyidae; genus Hanleya; species Hanleya hanleyi. The sequence continues at coordinate 47,428 of JAVTVY010023039.1, forward strand.
TATCTGTACTTACGCGAGAAAGATGTTTAATCTTTCTGGGATGCTGTGAATAATAACAACCTTCATGAGTTCAAAAAAACTGTAGGCTATGCTCATCTGAACAGCCAGAAACGTTTCGATCAAGCCATGATCAGGCGATGTGAAATCGGCCATACACGATTAATAGTGGAGCAATATCGTGCACAGAATTAGCCGAATTGTGCACTTCGAGGTAAAAGCATGAAACTTGGCATGATAGTAGCCAAAGATGTCGTGACCATTTTCAGATAAGGACTCACTAGTTTTTTCCCCAATATGGCCGTCAAATTCAAGATGGCCGCCAATATAATGGTCAACAACAGCAATTTGATAATAATACTGTTTATTCTTTTAGTTGAGGTTATGAAACTTGCAGCGATGCTTGTTTTTAGTGCTCTAGTACGTTTTCAAGGAAGATACGTAAAATTATTTTCCAAGGTGGCTGCCAAATGCAAAATGGCGGCCACGATAATGGTCAAATTAGTCGTAAATCCTCATACAATACGTAAAGGATTATGTCTGTATTGTGCACTTAATGTAATGTGCCGAAGACGAGCAAATAATACCTGCTACGAATAAACTTGATGATGCGTGCTCCACAACCTGTCTGTGACGCGCCGGTGAAGAGGTGGTGGTCCGGTTACGACGGGTGTAGTGGGCCTCCGCACATGACATTGGACTGCGCCTGCTAGCAAGCCAGGCACGGGCGAAGCCGAACGGGCATCGGAACCAATGAGTTGATGGCTTGCTCCAGAGGTACAGCTCCAGGAGAGACTGCAGTGACCGTATCTGTAAACGACCACGTTGCGTGATGTCTTCCGCTGATGTCAGCAGTCCCAGTAGAGCTTGCCAGTGCTGTAATAACTGGGTAGGATAAAACCTGTGTCCTAGAATCTTGGCCCAGCGATCTTCCGGAGTTAGCGCTGTTTCTTGCAGGGAGTCGAACACCGTATCAATGTATCGGTGCCGCGGAATAGGTTCCAACTCCGATTCATGTGGATGAGGTATGAATACCAGTAATTGTATTACTTGGAGTGTAAATCTGATCTGAACTCCGGAAAGCGACCTCTCTGGTGTCCACGAGGAAGTCGTCCAGGTAAACTTCTAAGTGAGTTCTCCGCTGATAAAGGTAGGGGATGACTGGTGAAATGATCCGGGTGAATCACCCAGTGGCGATGAAGACGCCGAACAGGAGAACTTGCCACTCGCACCATCTCCCGGCTGTAAGTGTGGGGAAGATGCCAGGAACCGTTTGTTGAATCGTCTCAGATCAATGATCATCCGTAACTCGTCTGTTTCCTTGGTAGCAGGAAAACAGGACTGTAAAATCCTGCGGACTCCTCGGCCTGAGGTAATTCTCTCATGGCTCCTTTGGTGACGAGGGAGGTCACCGCTGACAATAGGGTCTGGACGTGGTCCGGCCGGACTGAGAGACGTGAAAGTGGAGCCGGACGTCAGGCAGGTAAATGTAAAGGTGAATTCCGTCCTGATTGCATTGTTGACCTACGAGTCTCGGATAATAAGTTCTCAAATCGTTCAAAACTTGTGTAAATGACCCTGGACGACCGGATGAAACTGTTGAAAATCTGGTAGTCTGCATGGAGTGATAGGATGATGATTGACAGAAGATTGATCGTAGCCAGTTGTGTCGATCCGAACCTCTGCCCCGAGAAAAGGAAGATTGTAACGCTCTCCTCCACGACCCTTGGCTTGAGAAGACTTGACCTGCGGGCGAGAAATGGATGTCGCGTCTGTCAGAGTCTGGACCTTGGTTGGATGAGTCTTGGTTTAGTCCTGAAGTCCACAGTCTTGGATTTCGATGCTGACCTGCTCCATTGCTGTTTCGTCATATTCAGGATACGTGAAGTCCGTTCTTCCCGGATTCCAGGCATTACTTTTCTAATGGCATATTGAAAAGTGTCTTTGAGGCTAGCGGCTTCAGGAGAAGTTCCGACCTGCGGGCTGTAGGACTTCCACTTTGGGTTTCTTCAGAGACGCTGATGGTTGAGTCCGCAACAGAGATGCGCATGAGAAAAGCTCTGGTCTCCATAACGACGGCATTCGCTTTGTTATGGGTGTCGATGAAGCCTTCCAACAAGTTTTCCTGAACCGCTGGTAAATGAACGAAACCATCTGCTTGGATGTTCTTTTCATAGAGGAAGAGGCGAGAAGTCGCCGTAATAAACCAGTTTGCGAAGACGTAATCCGATATATAGCCAGTAACATGGCTTGTAACTGGTCGACTTTCTTCGGTGGTAATACCAGAGGTGGTGGAGTGGTAGACTTGAGTACCTGATCCAGGTCCCGATCAGGAACCGGTGGTTTCGCTGGAAAGGTCGCTCCCTGGAGGGTGTAGAACCCAAAAGCTGGTTTCTTCAGAGTGGTGTTGACCTTCAGATACTTGTCATAAGCCGTAAATATGGAAACCCATTCCGGCAATACGACACAGGATGCTATGGCGTACCGGTGACGTGCTGTGAAGGGGTGAGTGTAGAAGCAGCAGTCATCCGTCTTCTCTTGGTAGATGTGGATGGAAAGGTCCGATATCGTAAACCTTCCTCCAGTTGGATCAGTCTTCGCCCAGCTTGGTTTCTGATCCGGCTTATTTAAGCAGCAGTCACCCGTCTTCTCTTGGGTAGCAGCGTAGTGAAATATCTTGGGAGGCTGCTGTGAAAAGGCCCACATTTGGGGTCTCGCTCAGAGGAGACCCTAAACACAGAGCCTATTCATATTTCATATATCAAAATAATTCTATGTATCTCAGGGATATTTTGAGGCCAAAACTTTTGAGTGACTGACCTGTATTCGGAACAACAACAACGCTCACATGTGGGCTCATTTTCCACAAAATACATCAAATTCCGCTGACGGATCATGTATCCATTACGCAGATGAGATGTTTATATTCACTACGACTCTGTCAAGTAACTCCAGTAGCTTTCAAAAAAGTGGAAATTTTTTACTCATCGCCAGCTCGATTTGGATGCAATATGTCGTCTGCAGCAGTGACAAAAATGGCACCCAAATGATAGCCTCGTTCCGAAGTGCATGATGTCATCACCAATTCACCTCTAAATTTCATATTTTTTCTGACTTCATCAATCCTGATTTTCTATCAAGCTTTAGGCTGAATTCATATCAACACAATCTAAAAAATGCCATTTTCAATTTTAAAATCAAGTTTTGAGGGGAATTCCAGTCTGTGACCTCTACAACATTGGGATACTCCCTCGTTTTTTGTACGAAACAGTGCAGGCCATCCTTATAGAACAGAAAAGTTCTTTTCAAATATCTCCTAATCTATTATGCAAATAAAGCAGAAAATTCTGAACAGTTTGGTGTATCTGGCATCGAAATCGGTTAAAATCTCACCAAAATATTGAGTATTCTCTACAGACTCCATATCATGGATTTTCATCAATCAACAGTACTCATTTGGAAATACCATTATCTTAACATGTAATCATGTATTCATGAATACATGTAATGCAAGTACAAGTGCGAGAAAATGTACCAGGATCTAATTATAGAGAATAATCCTTGAACAAAAGTAAATTAGCAGCCTGAATTCTGTGTACATGTAACCAACATAGGTTTATTCATGTATTGTGATGTCACAACACAAGCCATTCTGTTATGACGTTACGTCATAATAGTATATTGCAACAATGTAAGTGCAATGATGTCATTCATGGAGATGACGTCACAAGATAATGCAGCCAATGTACCATAAGCTATCAGCTACTCAAGTGTACATGTACTGTTGTGTGGAGGAAAACCATTAGTACAAATTGTATTTACCATAAAGGAGTATGTTAGCCATTTCGCAATGGGACATAAAACATGTGAAATATACAAGTATTAGTTTGTTACATGTACATGTACTCTCTCAGGCTAAAGGGGTGGGGGTGGGGGTGGGGTGAGCACCAGTACAAACATCACAGGTTAGCTGCATGTGCTAGGGCCAGCTAAAGGGCAAACAATTGAAAGAGAGTGTGTGCAATGCACATCACACACACACAATAGAGATTCAGGTGCGGCTGGAGAGATACTCGAGGGGGAACATTATTGTGAAGGGAGAAGGAGCAAAAGATAACCATCAAGCACTTCAGTCATAAATGGACAATTTCTAACGGAACGAGTTCTCTGAGTCTGTGGGCAGTAAATACTTGTTTCTTGCCCCGAAAATCAGCTCGAATTATAGGATATTTGTCCTTGGCATTAGTACCATACCATACATGACAACCATGCTCATCAGGAAAGAAGCTAATTAGTATTCTAAGCAGAAAGTCTTTCGGTCGAGTCATACAGATTTGCCATGTTGAAAATGTCATATTATCAATTCAGAACTATGAAAGGAAAGCTGAAATTTAGACACAAGCAGATCAAGCTCAAATGTTGCTCAAATATGGAGTTCATGTTTAAGTCAAGCTTCATGGGGAGAGTGGAATGAGTGAAAATGGAGGGGGGGAGACTGGGGGGGGGGGGTAGCAATGAGTGGATGCAATTATTCAAAGAGCTAGACAGGGAGGATTTTCTATCTGAAATTGTCATTGAGGCTGAGACTGGTACAGTGGAAGGAAGGGAACTCATAGTGTTTCCAAACATATAAAAGAGATTTGTTGTAGCAGGTCTCATGCATGGCTGTAAATGATTGTTCACAGAATGTTGACAGAGGCTCTCAAATATCTTGAAATACTACGGCAGAAGCAGCTATGGCTGGCCAAAATAATAAAATGAATTGAAAAGATTATTCTACATGGTTTTCTGTGCATCTGCAAAATATTTTCAAATTAACCTCACTAGTCCTCAGCCTATAAGGTAGCAACGTAGTGAAATATCTTGGGAAGCTGCTGTGAAAAGGCCCACATTTGGGGGCTCGCTCAGAGGAGGCTCTAAACACAGAGCCTATTCATATTTCATATATCAAAATAATTCTATGTATCTCAGGGATATTTTGAGGCCAAAATATTTGAGTGTTGGAAAACAAATTTGAATGACTGACCTGTATTTGGCAACAACAACAACGCTCACATGTGGGCTCATTTTCCACAAAATACATCAAATTCAGCTGACGGCTCATGTATCCACTACGCAAATGAGATGTTTATCTTCACTACGGCTCTGTCAAGTAACCCCAGTAGCTTTAAAAAAAGTGGGAATTTTTTGCTCATCGCCAGCTCGATTTCGATGCAATATGTCGTCTGCAACAGTGACAAAAATGGCGTCCAAATGATAGCCTCGTTCCGAAGTGCATGATGTCATCACCAATTCACCTCTAAATTTCATATTTTTTTCTGATTTCATCAATCCTGATTTTCTATCAAGCTTTAGGCTGAATTCATATCAACACAATCTAAAAAAAATGCCATTTTCAATTTTAAAATCAAGTGTTGAGGGAAATTCCAGTCTGTGACCGCTACCACATTGGGATACTACCTCGTTTTTTTTTGTACGGGACAGTGCAGGCCATCCTTGATAGATGTGGATGGAAAGGTCCGATAACGTAAACCTTCCTCCCGCTGAATCGATCTTCATCCCACTTGGTGTCTGATACAACTTTTCTGTAACCCTCACGCTTTATCTGGTCGATGAGGTGGGAGTCTGGGTTGGGAGGTTCTGGGAACTTGGCTGGTTCCTTGTGGTCCATGGAGACGGTATACGACGTGGAGAGCTAGACCTTCGTCGTGGAGATTGTGATCGTCGTCGCGGGGTGCGGGTCCCCCCGGTCGCGGGGTGCGCGATCCCTGTCGCGGGCGCTGGACCGACGACGTGGAGACCGTGAACGGCGTCTGGGAGAATCGGGGCGCCGACCCCTGGAAGTCCTTCGCTCCGTAGATCGGTATTGATTTGGCTTCATCTTGGCTACAATACTTTCGGTATTGACGGGCTGTATCCCGGTGACGGGCCGTGTCACGGTGTTGATGAGCCGAGTTCCGGCTTCCATACTTTCAGTATTGACGGGCCGAGTCCCGGTTTTCATAATTTCAGTATTGATGGACTGTATTCCGGCCTCCGGTTGTATCCCGGTGACGGACCAGATGTTGATGATAATCTTGATGGTGGTTTCATGCCTCTTGTAATCCCATCACACTGCGCTGATCATTTTATTGGACTTATTATTGTTCCATTGGATTAAATGAAGTATGAAAACATCATCAATATCCTGGCCTTTTGTTGTTCAATTAAGATGTCCTGCAATAGTAGGTTACACAAATGTCATTCAATGATTACTGCAGAAACAAATCTAGCTCCCTAAAGCAATTACAAGCGTCTAGTCCGTCATTCATAATCCAGCCGTCGTCCATTAGAGAATATCCGCGTCCATAATCCAAAGACCTATTCCATATTCCATATAACAGTATTAGCACCAAATTCAAAAAGACAATCATAGTATACATAAACATAGGCTTGTTTCCTGCAAGAGAGAAGCTGTCAACAGTTTTCAATGATGCCGGCAAGACATCATGATGTTCCAAAAATATCAAATCCGTATCGCTGATCAGTATTCTTAATCCATAATATTCGTTGTAAAGTCGTCATCTAAAGAATGATGTATCTCAGTCACGCTTTGATTGTGACTGTTCATCTGAGTACCATGAGGATCTTGAAGTACATGGGTTCATACGGCCCCTAGCCCCGGGTTAAGCGGAATTAGACACGTTACGAAACGTAGCACCATAGATCTTGCACGCTAGATTCGTATTTTGCTATCAGCATGCGATATGTATCGCCAAATTTGAGAAACTTTGAGTGGAGGCGCTTGGTGGAATAGCCCTGTTTTATAAGTTTCTGCAACAATGTTTTGTGACGCTGATTAAAATCATCACATCTAACATAGGATCTGATCCTGTCAGAGAGCTGTACACTCTTGAGGATATTTGCAGAGGGTACATTGACTTTAGGCTAATTTGTGGCGGTCATCTTGAATTCTGGCGGCCATCTTGGTGAACAATCGAAACATTAAATGGAAATTGATGAAGACACCAATGACTAGCATGATGCTAACTTTTAGGCTTCTGACACAAATCAAGCAATACAATAAGTTAATTTCAGTATTTGGCCATTATTATGGCGGCCATCTTGAATTTGCCGGCCATGTCGGAAAAAAATTGTGTGGGTCCTTATCAGAAATTGATCAGGTTATCATTGGCTACTGTTATGCCAAGTTTCGTGCCAACTCACGAACATTTACTAAAAAAAGAACCAGTCCTAAGGTGAATTCCATGCCACGAAGATCTCACAGTGAAACATTTTCTTATTGACTGTATAGATTTTAATATTGTAAGGATTTTTTTTATCTAAGATATTTTTAGTCGAGTGAAAGACGACTGTATCTTAGGTTATTTGAGAGAAATCGGTTTGTTGCATAAGTTTTAATGTGTGTATGTTTTAAAGTGTTGGATTGCTTATTAACTTGTTATTAACTTTAATATTTAGAATTTTGTTTGATCGTTGCTATATAGCTGAAATATTGCTGAACGCGACGTTGAACCTGAGTTCTCTCCCTCTCTCCAAATACGCATATAATCGTGTGGTGGTCTTCGGGCCATGAAGTCTTTCGTTTGTCACTGAGTGTCGTCAAACCGTCGAAAACATGGTTTCCAACTTATTCAAATACAGTATTCACCCTATGAGTTGTTGAAACAAAATCGTGACGTAAATAAAATCTTGAAAAGTATGTAAGTTTTTGACTGGGTAAGTCGTTTTTGGTTGTAAGAATTTAGCAGTTATAAATTGTAGAAAATCCCTCCGATATTTTTTTCTCGTTATTTCAGTTACATTTTTTACCACGTTTTTCAGATTGGCATAAACATATGGACAATTTAGAAAGGCATCAAAGCTTGATGCCTTGTGGCACTATAATAGGTCTACAGCAAATGGCGGATGTCTGTTTCCGTTCTCTTCTCACATTTTCAGAACTGAAGTATTTGTAGCAGGCGAATTTATGTATCTTCATCATAAATGTTACATTGCGATATAGATAAGCTTTACTGACACCTATCACCACTTGCTAGAGACAACCAAGGGTAGTAAATCACCGTCAAAACAGATAGCAAATCTGAAACCGATATCACATTTGGAAAGTGATGTTTAAAGTGGGTTGACGAACAAGTTTCAAGACGGCGTGCGCAACATAGCCTGTTCGAGTATTTAAGAAACGTTATGCTAAGCACTTGGGAGCTAAATATCGGATTTTTTTTGTAATGTTTTTTTTTTAAATTTCACAATGAAGTATTCAGACCACTTGTTCAGGATTAAGGTCTCTTCAACCCTAACAGGCTTCATTTTTCCGCAATATATGTATAAAAAAACATTATTCACTATATAGGTTGGTGAAAGGAAAACTATGAACACGTATTTCTTTATACGTTATGAGATGAGATGTCTGAAGATATCTACTTCAGACTGGATTAGTCGGTGAGCACCAAAAGCACAGGATTAAAGGAAATAATTACACCAACACCCTTTATGATCTGGTCAGGCAAAGAGAGAGAGAGACTAACGTTCAACCCTATCTGGTCTGGGCTATTTGGACCTGTCTAGCCAGAAGGAGACCATTTTCGCCATCTTAGCAACTATTAATCTGATATGAAACAAAAGTCTTTCCCACATTTCCTCATGGAAAACTAGAAATTTTGAAGAAAAATGACGAAAACATAACTTTTCTGGTATCTGACATAGGCCGCCATTTTGTGTTTATGCAAATGAACTCAGTGTCCCCAATATATTAAGCTAAATGTGACAGAATGTCAGCTCTCATTTATTTGTCGTTCCAGATATAGGACAGGATGTTTGGTAGACGGGAGTCAATAATGCCCCTCCCCCTCCCCAGGGCCTGGTAGGGTTATGGTCGCGTTTAGCAATATTCAAGCTGTAAAACGATTGGCAGGTAGAGTTCACCACGCAAATATCTGCACCTGTACCACCCTCCCTCCACCCCACACACACAGTTCTCACAGGGATCAGCACTCACCATACAACGCGCAAAGTAAGGCACCTGTGGACTAAAAGCGTCAAATTCAACATTCATAAACCGGTTGTCGTCCATAAAGAATTCCCGCGTCTATAACCAAAAAACCCAATTCATATATCATCTTAGCATCAAAATTAACGCGGCGTCACACTATAACTTGAGATGCGTGTTTCTTTGTTTGCTTGTGTTTTTTTTTTTTGCTGTTTGTTTGTTCTCTAGTCAACCTTTAAATCCCTGGGCGGAATAAGTTGGAAGTCGGTCCCAGTACTGGGCACACCCAAATGGCCTTTTCCTATACTTCAGTATAAAGTCAATGGACTCGACGCAGTGTACATACATGCCGAGGCTGTATGTGGTATGCCCAGAATAACCAAATGCAAGCGACAAATCCGACATTCAGTAGCTAGCCATCGTCCAAAATATATTTCCCTATGGAAGTTCATACGGCTAGGGGCCGTATGAACCCATGTTCTTCAAGATCCTCATGGAGTTCATATGAACAGGCGCAATCAAAGCGTGACTGAGATACATCATTCTCTAGATGACGACTTTACAATGATTATTATGGATTAAGAATACTGATCAGCGATACGGATTTTATATTTTTGGAACATCATGATGTCTTGTCGGCATCATTGCAAACTGTTGACCGCTTCTCTCTTGTAGGAAACTAGCCTATGTTTTTGTATACTATGATTGTCTTTTTGAATTTGGTGCTAATCCTGTTATATGGAACATGGAATAGGTCTTTGGATTATGGACGCGGATATTCTTTAATGGACGACGGCTGAATAAGGAATGACGGACGAGACGCGTGTAATGTATGTGACTGACATTGTGCAGCCTTTGGATAATGTGTATGTACAGAGGCTTTAGGTAGTATATCGGAGCCTATATTCGGTAGATAGCCATCGTCCATAAACAAGTGTTGTGTCTATATTAATATATGTCGTGATTTTCCATGTCAGAATACACTGCACAACGGTAAAGTGCACTACAGACCATATGGCCTACATACATGTATAAAAGCTCTTACGGACATTTGGGCTAGCAGCTGCTGGCGAGGCCTTTCGCCACCAATTCTTTTTTTTCCACTTCTTGCATTTTTTATCGTCTTGACAATTGGGGTTGGAGAAGGCGGACGGGAATGTCACTAGAGGCAAATACGAATGGAATTTTCGCAAATGTTGTTTTTTCCCCATCAAGTAGTTTGGGGGTATCCGGTCCTCAGTAGAATCAAAGATAAAGATGTTCTAACCGACAAATCCATATCTCTGTTCTATATATTGTTTTCCAAATTCGTTTCAAACTCGTTAACTTGAGTGTTGATTCTCAATGACGCTTTGATTGTGGTTGTTCATAAGAGCATCATGAGAATCTTATATAGGACAGACCTTAAATCACGAAGATGACTGCTACCCGCCAGTTTCCTATCGGATTCAAGCGCCGAAGCTTTATGTTGTCCTCTCCTTGTGGAAGATTGGAATTTCAGCTGATCCCTCCGAACGACAACAGAAGGAAAACCAAAAGCGCCAAATAGAGGCAAAAATGAAGGATCCGTCAGATAACTTGAGTTATCGTTCCCAATAGGTCAACAGTACATGTCAACTCGCCAGTTAGCTGCAACACCAACCATTGGTGACAGTCGAACCGAAAAGTTCCATATACTTGTTAAGATATTAACAACTTTGGAATTCTCTGCGAAGTTGACATTTTCTTTGAAGTACACAGCAATATTTAAAAAATAGTGGTTATCAAATAAACAAAGATAATGATGTGCCTGGTCATGAGAAAAATAATGAACCTGAAGAGACATGTATTGTTAATGTTCAGTGCTGTTGATGACAAGTGGAGGATTCAAGCGGCAAGCTGTTAAAAGTTGGGCTTCCGTCATGTGTCAATGGCTGGGATATGGTATCACTGCAAATCTGTTAACTATCCGGTATCTGTATCATGATTCATGGAATCCCTCACCTGAGCGACAGTTTGATAGGCTTAACGAGAAAGATATCAGCGCATGTCGTCCCTAATCTCCACAAAACCGACAGTTTTGACATCATCTGATAAATATGATGCACATATTAGCTTAATTACTAATTTTGCTACACTGGAAGATTTTACGATTAGTTAATCTATAACCCTGACACAGGAAATAACAAAGTAATTACTAACAGTTTCACCGCGCGAACTGACATAATCTACGCTAAGCTGACATGTAGCTAGTTATTCTCACATTATAATATTACCATATATATCAGATAAAGACAAATCAGCTTATAACAATTCAGTAATTATATTCCTCCTAATTAACCAGTTGTTTGAGTCAGATTCAATTCAGGCAACTACCGTATCTAAAATATAACCAGGGACAAATCGGTCTCCATTAAAAGGGAAATAATCATGGCTGTAATCATGAACCCAAGCATTAAACCCATGGAGTTGTTCCCCCTTATACTTACTCATTTTATCCCATAGAGACGTACCGGATGCACAACTGGTTTTCAATGTTTGTGAACATTTCTGTAACGTGCTAGACAGAAAATTAACCACCCAGCTGATAACACCAGGAGTCTTTAACCTCGAGAGAGATTGTGCTTTCTGGACAGATCCCGACTCTTTTTTGAAAGAACGCCATCGCATTATGTGAAGCTGTAAAATAGAGGGAAATATATATTAGAGGGCAATATATCGATAATATGTATTCAGCAATAGACACATACGGTAGCCAAGTGCTAATGGCCACACTCGTTCATTAGAAATGATAATGTTCTTCCCATAAATGCTAATCACTGACCATTATTGTTTATCCAAATGAGTTTGCATGTCGTTTTCTGGAGTGCTTTGAAGTCCTAGCGGGTCGGTCAGCCATAGGCTTACAACATGAATCAGCAGTTGTTCTTTATTCCAAGATGTGCCACCATTGAAAGCGGTATGCCTATTATGCTGAGCAGTCCTTACTCAAATACCATATTTCGATTTCCTCACGGCACCAAATGGCCATCACAGCAGCCAGCCGAACCATAGCCAATCCAATTCATTGACTTTCCCAGATACCTTCCAAATTGCAGCGTGTCAATAGAAATCAGCAAATGTTAAGTGTTGGGGGAATGGTGTATTTTGCAGGGTGAGATTCCTTGGACGCGTCGAACTTTTCCGACCAGTGGATCTCTAAATCCAGGCAGATCTTCAAGATTGGTCGCAGCTATGATGCCCGTCGATATCAGAAACTGGGCTTCCTCTAGAGAGGAGTCTTCATGTTAAGAGAATATAAGAAAAATTACAAGATGGATGCAAAGCCGCTTCAGACGATACTATTTTCTCGAGGAGTCGAATTGACATCTACATCGGTCATTAAAATCTTTTATTTTCTAGAAGGGGATGTGTGTCATGTAGGATAGAGCGAACATAGAGTTGGGCGGTTGTCAATTGTGGTCAGACCCAACCTTTGATTCTTTACATAATCTCTATGCGGGAAATTTTCACTATGCTACATGTATTTCTCCAGACCAATATGGGCAAGGACACGTGGTTAGACGAGAAAGCAGCCTCGACAATCATGCCTGCATCGCTATTCTCATCAATATCAGAATACAAACATTTTGTGAGCTACTGTTGAGAAAACAGGTAGCATTGAGCATCGGAAACGTAAATGTTTACTGTGCAATAACGAATGACAACAAAATCTGAGTTGATAATAGGAAATAGTTTTATAAGAAAAAAACGGCCCTAACAACATGGGAATTTCATTTTCACCAATATGATTTGAAGAAAGACGTGTTTATGTCTTCACTTCTATTGTGTTGTATATTGAATTTCTGCGCCATTTAAAAAACAATGATCGGGAGAACCAATAAACTCCTGGACGCATGAACTATGAATTTAAGTATCAGAGATTGCAACTTAGATTCGCCATAACGGGGATGCTAACTTCTACCACATCGAAACTCAACCAGTGTATCGAAACCTCGTGGATCTGCATATTGTTGATACGACCGCAGCGTTGGTGGGTAGGAGATATACTGCACCGGTATCGTTGTGGAGCACATACATGACAGCCTAAAATCTTAGCGATGTGGGATGTACGTTACTCACCAGAATGTGATCTGCTGGTTTGAAATTGAAACCAGTATTCATGTAACGTGAACACTTACCAAAGTGATGTATGCAAAGATGCACTAGAATGTACACCTCGTGTTGTATTAGGTTGTTTAATAATAGGAGATGAAAAATGTACGTTTCCAAGCTGATGAACAAGTGTTCGGCTCCTGATATATCTGCTTCCTAATTCTAATCATCCCGGGGTTGCAGACAATTCCTGACCAGTTACGCAGAAACATTATGGAAAGCAATATTCATGAAGGAACAAGAACATCACAATGTCTCGCTGGCATCGTTGTAATTCAGCCAGGTTGAAATAAATATGGTTATTTACGTCTAGATTGACCTAGATTCCGTCTGATGTATTGGGCCAACCATGCTTATGGTCGAATTAAATAAGCAAATGCCCCATACATTGTACATTATTTGTCGCAAATTTGAAAATGTGTGGCATTCACAGGATTTCAAAATTACAAAGATGAGAGAGATATTTATTTTTCAGTGCCGTTACATTCATATCGTCGTGCCTTGATTGCGCCTGTGCATAAGCAAGCCATGATTGAAGATCTTATACTACACGATTACATCGCTTCTCGTCCCGGGTAAAGCGGATTTAGAAACTACGAGGCGTAGCGCCAGATATATTGCATACTACGACCGTATTTTGCGCTCAGTATCCGATATTATTCACCAAACATGAATAGATAGATATACTATAACATGTGGGGATTCTGTGATTGAAATTCATAGGATCTAGCAAAATCCACCAGGGGAAATTTGTATATACGCAAGATGCAGGACATATTATTACTATACATGACACAAGAATAGTTAAACCTGTTAGGACGAAATCAGCGCGAAATTAAGTCATTTACACTTACAGATACAGGCCTAAAATGAATGTTCAATTTAGACTGCATTCGATGAATCGTATACTCAGCCATATAACGTGAAGCGAAATACGAATTCCAGATGGTTGTTTTACCAGCAAGTCAGTTGTTAGTCCACATATTCCAAGTAGTGCCGTTTTCTCATTGCGTTTTCATGTACGTTCATGTGGAAGGAGCTAGAGATCGTTGAAAATTATATACTTTGACCTATCGTGCGATCTGTAATCAACGTGAACTCGAAACTAATTAATTCCTAGAAATGTATTTTGCAGGATGTAATACTGGAGAAAAATAACTCATATCGAGGATTGTCGAAGCACCGTGGTCGCTCAGGGGAGCTTACTCTCAGGCGCAACGCAATAGTTTAGCGATAAACTCCGTGGCTCTTGTTTGTTTTCTATTTTAAATATTTGAGTTAGCTATGCTTCCTATTTCTACATTAAATTCAAATTAATTTTAATCCTAACGATGTCACTAAACTATGCCAATATCATCGTATTACACATTGCTGCATGTACACTCGCTCTTTCATTGATAGCCTCTATAATCGCGTTGGACAATTTACTAACCGGTTATAAGGAGGGAACTTTGAGAGTGTCAATCAGTATATTTAAAAGGTGCCGTACTTGCTCACATCTTTATATTATAAAATACATCATAATATTTAAATTTATTCAAATTAATAAATCATATTCAGCTGTATCGTACTGGTCCGTTTAAATGTCCTATCAGTTGTTCTCGCAATAAAATATCTAGACAGAATGGTACCAATTTATCTCTGTTGGTTCGTCGCTCTGGCTTGATCTCGCAGCGCATGCGCGTTGGATGCCATCTCGGACCTCTCGCCAAAATCACTTTGAGATTATCACACCAAATTTCCTTCATATCTCTAAAACCGGCGTGAAGGTGATCGTTGTCCTGCCTAGTGGTTGTCCGATGGACAACCATTTTGGGACAGGTTGTCCATGTACAACATATACTGTTATGATTTGTCAATGAACAACCGTTAATAGAATAAGTTGTCCATGGACAACCTGTTTTCGCCACATGGGAATGGTTGTCCTGTAAAATGCCTCAGTATGTAAGGTGGCTCAATACGGCATGATAGTTTGCGCAATCAACAAATTCATCGTTTTAACCGTACCAGGCCTGGGCGATTTGGAGGCTGTCCCTGCCAGGAGTGCACTTCGCCCTCCCCCCACCCCCTCCGATTTATTTTCGTTATCCCTTGGGCTTCAGGGATGAAACTGTCAGTACTATATGTTTCTGTAAAACTCTACAACGACATGTAAAATAATTCAAGACCAACCCATGATGACGTCATATCTCCGGAGGTCATTTTTTGGAACGATTTTTCTAATTTTTATTAATCGATATTTTATCAAAAAAAATAATTAAGGATATAGTGTAAGTAGTTTTGGCAAAACAACTTACTTTTACATCACAAAACTACAATATAATGAGCGAAATTTTTGGGATACGTCGTTGCGACCATTTTTATTTTTTCCATGATCCTTTACATTTAGTCGCAAAATGACGTCCATAATTTCGGAAAGTCAGAAAGTTTCGTACCCACCAGTCTAAATAGTCTTGATAACTTTTGGGCTAAGGAACTGAAATGGCCACACATTATATCAAATATCAAACAGTCGATTTGATGACATTATATTGATGTTATACATAAAAATATGCATTTTTGGACCGATTTCTTTTCAATAAGATCTTTCTAATTCTGCATTAATGGAATTTTCCCACAAAAAATCCTATTTGGCACTTCCATACAGAAAAATAATAATTTATCAGTAATACGGCTAAAACGCAACTGTTCAATCACACCCTATATAGTTGCCATTTGGAATAATCGCCTGCTCATGAGGGTCGCTATGCCTCTCCATTCCGGCCCGGTAGAGCTAAGATATTCCAATCGTATTGTGTTAAAAAACTGCAAGAATAATTTTGTGAAAACATGTAAAACGTATTGTGTAAAAGTATGAGTGTTGTCAGAATCAATTCAACTAGTTTGTTCATGGTGTTGCCTAAACATCTGCGCATACTCATTCAAATCAAATCTCGACAGAGATATCTAAGGATATGTAAATGGTCACATGCGAATGTGTGTGGGGGGATGAACTAGTTTTGTGAAAACGTTATGTAGCCCTAGCCCCCAAGAGCCAACAGCAGGGTGGTGGTGGTGCTTCAGTGGGAGGAAGGGGGGATAATACAAGACTGTCCACCCTATCTCAGCAACAAAGATAAATTATGAACTGGTACTTTCTAACTTCATCCTGTCAGATTTGATTTATTTTAACTCAATTGACGTAATTATATATAGATGCAGAGGATCATGGGTAAATTCCAAATCGCGATCATGAGGGTCCTCTGGAAGTCGCGTTTCGATGTTTTTTTAATCCTCCTAGTTCTTTTTTTTTTGTACTAAAATAATACGTATCATATTTATTAGTTTGCAGAAGAAACGATGAAGTGATTAATTATAATTCTTATTATAATACAAAAATGGTCAAACTAGACCTAAAGCTAACGTCAGAGCAATGTACAACAGCAATGTGTATCAAGTGGACAACCGGTAACTGAAACTGGGTGTAGGACAACCATGACCAGGTATTGTATTGTATTGTATTTATTTCAGAATCCCACAGGCCATGGGCCCACTTACAGGTCGGATAACATAACATTTTAAAAAATATACAGTAAAAGTCGTACACAACATAAATAATAAGAAGCAGAGAAATAGATTAGGAAGTCAAGATAACAAAAATAAGTATAGGTTAATAGATTAAGCACATAGTTCAGCACATTTAAAAATTATAAACTATATATGGTTATTAAATAGAAAATACATTGAAAGAAAATAAAAAATGGTTGCAAATTAAGAAAAGATCGCAGATTTCACCCTGCGCTTAAAACAAGAATGGGTAACAAAGATGTCAAGATCAAATCTTGTGAAACTATACATTCTAATATTTATTCTGCTTCTGGAAGGCTTAAAAACATCCAATGACCGAAGTCGTTTGGATGGGCAATTAAAACATACTTGTTCAACAAGGTAGGATGAATCGATTAAAGAATTGACACATTTGTGTAATAAAAACATATCTGAGGCCTGACGGCGAGTATAAAGTGGTTGCAGTTTAAAAACTTTGCATAAGGATTCGTATTGTGACGATGTATAATATTGCCCGGTCTTAAAACAGATAAACTTCACAAATTTCTTTTGCACATTTTCGATTTTTTCAATCAAGTATTTTTGTTGGGGCGACCAGACAGACGAGCAATATTCTAGCTTGGATCGTACAAGAGAACAGTATAAAGAAATAAGTGATTTAACGTTTGTAAATGATACACAAGTTCGTTTGATAAAACCCAGAGTGCGGTATGATTTACCGACAATGTCATTTATGTGAAGCTTGAAATTAAGATCGGATGACAGGGTAATACCAAGATCTTTCACTTGATTTTGTCTTTCTAGCGGTATATCATACAAGAAGTAATCATACAGTAAACGTTTTTTCTTGTTTGTAAACGAGATGATACAGCACTTAAGGATATTTAGGGTCAGTTTTCATTTTATACACCAGGCTGCTAAGGCATTCAAATCGGATTGGAGGTCTCGTGCGTCTTCTACAGATTGAATAGTTTTAAAAAGTTTGGTGTCATCTGCGTACACTGATAGGACCGAGGATGAGATACAGGCTGACATATCATTAACATATATGATGAATAATAGTGGACCAATCAAAGAGCCCTGTGGTACCCCGGATAACACTGGTTTCCATGACGATTCCTTCCCATTAAGAGTAACTTTTTGGGTCCTATTTGAGAGATAAGATTGCAGCTAATTCAGTATATTACCAGTGAAGCCATAATATTTAAGTTTATGGATTAACATTTTGTGGGAAACAGAGTCAAATGCTTTGCTAAAGTCCAAATAAATAGAGTCAACTTGTTGCCTATGGTCAAATACCTTTGCCAGATAGTCCACATACATGGAGAGATTAGACTCTCAAAGCTCTTCAATAACTCTTTCTGGTCGTTTCACAATCCTTCCGGATCTAGTCGATACCAGTTCTGGAGAGGTCATTGATAGAGATTGTGGAGTTACTACAACTGAGCTACCAGTATCAGGACCAATTGCGTTTTCTACATCACTGTTCACATCGAAACTATTTGGATTAAAATTCTCGTTACTCTTCAGAATGTCTTTTATGTTTCGCCGGTATTCAACACCGGATTGACAACATAGGAGCGCGGCGCTATCTTATACTTTACCATTCCCTTTGTATCCCAACTATTATCTCTAGAATGTCTTATAGTCACTGTATCTTCTTCTGCTAAGGGAGGTAACTCGCGCACACTTCTGTCAAAGTAGAATTTCTGTTTCACTTTCTGTGCGATTTTCTGCTTGTCATATGTTGCGGCGTCACTAGCATATAATTGTTCCTCACAAATAGGTAGATTCGATCTAACCTTCCGCCCATTGTTAAGTATCTCAGAAGGAGATTTTCCATTCTCCATAGGGGTCGTTCTGTATGATAACAAACTCAGGTAAAAATCATTGCCATCATCTGCTGATTATTTCAACAAATTGTTCACAACATTCACTGATTTCTCTAACAGCCCATTGGAATGTGGATAATTCGGACTTGCTGTTGAATGCTAAAAGTAATACTATCTGGCGAATTTATTGAACTCTGCGCAATTGAATTGCGGTCCGTTTTCACTGAACACTTGTGTCGGGATTCCTTGGCCAGCAAAAACAGATTTCATCACATTTATCACTGAATGACTGGTTACAGTATTCAACCGACATACTAAAGGATAATTTGAATAATAGTCAACCATGACGAGGTAGTTTTTGTTATTCACAACAGATAAGTCAGCTCCAATTTCTTCCCATGGATATCTGGCCACTGGATGGGGATTCAACGGTTCAGATGCCTGCTTCGGTCTGTATTTTAGACAAGTAGAGCAGGATAGTACCATTTCTGATATACTCTGGCTCATTCCTGGCCAGTACATCACCTGTAGAGATCTCCGACACTTTTCAATTCCAAGGTGATCCGTATGTATCTTGGTTAACATTTCTCTCCTCAGAGATCGTGGTATTACAATTTTGTTCCCCATTAGTATAATCCCATCAACACAGATGAGTTCATCACGCACATTCCAAAATTCAAGAATCGATTTGGAGCATTTCCATTTCACATCAGGAAATCCATCAAAACTGACAATTTGTAATGTTTGTAGTTGAGGATCCTGTTTTGTTTCGATCCTTATTTGCTCCATAATGGAGTCCCCATAAGTCTCTATTTCCTCTTCCCCACTGACATGAATTTGGTGGCGAGTATTTTGGTATGCTCTGGAAAGAGCATCAGAAGTGAGCATGAGTTCACCAGGGGTGTATGTAACATCCAGGCTATATTTTTGCAGCCTGAGCAGAAGTCTTTGTATTTTGATGGGACAAGCGTTCAGTGGTTTCTTGAATATAGCTATCAGAGGCTTATGATCGGTCTCTGCTGACACAGACTTTCCATATATATATTGGTGAAAGTGTTGGTAAGTGCCAATATTTCATTTTCTATTTGAGCGTATCTTGTCTCTGCACTGGTTAATGCTCTAGATGCATAGGCTACTGGTGACCAGCAATCACCGTATTTCTGCAAAAGGACCGCCTCTGACCCAGATTGTGAGGTATCTGCTGATATTCTTATTTCACGACCACAGTCAAAGAATTTCACGACACGTGCACTAGACAACACACTTTTAACCCTACCTGTCCTGGGCGATTTGGGGTGTACCACAGCGGGGCGGGGGTGGGGGGTGGGGGGGTGGCGGAAAGTGCCCCCTGTAAATTTCGCTATCGCCAAGGCTAGGGACCTGAAACTTACCACACTGTAGCATTGGGTCAAGCCCTACAAGAAAATGTAAAATAATCCAAAATGGCCGCCATGATGACGTCATTTCTAAAAAGGGCATTTTTGGACCATTTTTGGTCAGAATTTTCGAATTCTTTATTTTTGCATGATACATTAGTAAAAAGTAATCTGATATGAAGTAAAATAGATTTTACCCACTTTTTCATACAGAAAAGCAAACATTTTGAAGAAATATGACGAAAACATCACTTTTCTTGTACCCCACATGGCCGCCATTTTGAGTTTACTCATGATCCTCTGCTCGAGGGGTCATGCAAATAGGCTAAAAAATGATCTCAATATGATAATCTAAAAAGTCAAGAAGTTTCAGTTCTCTATTTTTTGTCGTTCCGGACATAGGAGCAAAAAACCAACAAGGGGGTGGGGGGGGGGCGGAAAGTGCCTTCCCGGGGGGTTTTGTAGACAAGTCCGATAGATACCTTCCCAAGTAATTAACCATCCCAAGGAGCCTTTGGACATCTTTTTTGGATACTGATGTTTGAAAATTTTGAATGGCTTGTACTTTCACTGGGTCAGGTTTCATACCTTCTGAGGAAACTACATCCTCTATGAATGTCAGTTCCTGGACGCCAAAAACACACTTGTCCCTATTCAATTTTAGATTTGCTGACTTGGCAGCCTGTAAAACTCTCTCCAGCCTCTCATTGTGCTGCTCAATCGTTGAGTCCCATACCACAACATCATCCATCATTGTAGTAGTTCTTTCAATATGCTCAAACAGCATGTGTACAGACTTATGGTAAACTTCCGGTGCTTATGAAATTCCGACCGGAAGTCTAAGGTACGTGAATCTACAAAAAAGGGGTATTGAAGCAAGTTAATTTTGATGATTCTTCGTCTAATTTCATTTGCCAGAAGCCAGAAGATACATCAACCTTGCTAAAGTACCTGGCATTAGCCATTTGCGCAATTATTTCTTCTCTTGTTGAAAGCTTATACTGCTCTCGTTTAATTGCCAAGTTCAAATCCCGAGGATCTAGGCAAACTTTTAAGTTTCCATTTTCTTCTGAACGACAACAATCAAATTCACCCAGGAAGTTGGATTGTCTGATCACACCCAGTTTTTTTTCCATTCTATCCAGTTCTTTTATAAGTTTGTCATGTAGTGTGAATGAAACTCGTCTGCTAGGGTGTTCTACTGATTTATCTGATTCGTCTATTTCTATCTTGTATTCTCCAGGCAAACAGCCTAGACCCTTAAATACATCTTGGAATTTACTCACAATAATGTCTGTGCTTTCTGCTTTCTGTGCTAATATTGCCCGGTCTTAAAACAGATAAACTTCACAAATTTCTTTTGCACATTTTCGATTTTTTCAATCAAGTATTTTTGTTGGGGCGACCAGACAGACGAGCAATATTCTAGCTTGGATCGTACAAGAGAACAGTATAAAGAAATAAGTGATTTAACGTTTGTAAATGATACGCAAGTTCGTTTGATAAAACCCAGAGTGCGGTATGATTTACCGACAATGTCATTTATGTGAAGCTTGAAATTAAGATCGGATGACAGGGTAATACCACGATCTTTCACTTGATTTTGTCTTTCTAGCGGTATATCATACAAGAAGTAATCATACAGTAAACGTTTTTTCTTGTTTGTAAACGAGATGAAACAGCACTTAAGGATATTTAGGGTCAGTTTTCATTTTACACACCAGGCTGCTAAGGCATTCAAATCGGATTGGAGGTCTCGTGCGTCTTCTACAGATTGAATAGTTTTAAAAAGTTTGGTGTCATCTGCGTACACTGATAGGACCGAGGATGAGATACAGGCTGACATATCATTAACATATATGATGAATAATAATGGACCAATCAAAGAGCCCTGTGGTACCCCGGATAACACTGGTTTCCATGACGATTCCTTCCCATTAAGAGTAACTTTTGGGGTCCTATTTGAGAGATAAGATTGCAGCTAATTCAGTATATTACCAGTGAAGCCATAATATTTAAGTTTATGGATTAACATTTTGTGGGAAACAGACTCAAATGCTTTGCTAAAGTCCAAATAAATAGAGTCAACTTGTTGCCTATGGTCAAATACCTTTGCCAGATAGTCCACATACATGGAGAGATTAGACTCTCAAAGCTCTTCAATAAGTCTTTCTGGTCGTTTCACAATCCTTCCGGATCTAGTCGATACCAGTTCTGGAGAGGTCATTGATAGAGATTGTGGAGTTACTACAACTGAGCTACCAGTATCAGGACCAATTGCGTTTTCTACATCACTGTTCACATCGAAACTATTTGGATTAAAATTCTCGTTACTCTTCAGAATGTCTTTTATGTTTCGCCGGTATTCAACACCGGATTGACAACATAGGAGCGCGGCGCTATCTTATACTTTACCATTCCCTTTGTATCCCAACTATTATCTCTAGAATGTCTTATAGTCACTGTATCTTCTTCTGCTAAGGGAGGTAACTCGCGCACACTTCTGTCAAAGTAGAATTTCTGTTTCACTTTCTGTGCGATTTTCTGCTTGTCATATGTTGCGGCGTCACTAGCATATAATTGTTCCTCACAAATAGGTAGATTCGATCTAACCTTCCGCCCATTGTTAAGTATCTCAGAAGGAGATTTTCCATTCTCCATAGGGGTCGTTCTGTATGATAACAAACTCAGGTAAAAATCATTGCCATCATCTGCTGATTATTTCAACAAATTGTTCACAACATTCACTGATTTCTCTAACAGCCCATTGGAATGTGGATAATTCGGACTTGCTGTTGAATGCTAAAAGTAATACTATCTGGCGAATTTATTGAACTCTGCGCAATTGAATTGCGGTCCGTTTTCACTGAACACTTGTGTCGGGATTCCTTGGCCAGCAAAAACAGATTTCATCACATTTATCACTGAATGACTGGTTACAGTATTCAACCGACATACTAAAGGATAATTTGAATAATAGTCAACCATGACGAGGTAGTTTTTGTTATTCACAACAGATAAGTCAGCTCCAATTTCTTCCCATGGATATCTGGCCACTGGATGGGGATTCAACGGTTCAGATGCCTGCTTCGGTCTGTATTTTAGACAAGTAGAGCAGGATAGTACCATTTCTGATATACTCTGGCTCATTCCTGGCCAGTACATCACCTGTAGAGATCTCCGACACTTTTCAATTCCAAGGTGATCCGTATGTATCTTGGTTAACATTTCTCTCCTCAGAGATCGTGGTATTACAATTTTGTTCCCCATTAGTATAATCCCATCAACACAGATGAGTTCATCACGCACATTCCAAAATTCAAGAATCGATTTGGAGCATTTCCATTTCACATCAGGAAATCCATCAAAACTGACAATTTGTAATGTTTGTAGTTGAGGATCCTGTTTTGTTTCGATCCTTATTTGCTCCATAATGGAGTCCCCATAAGTCTCTATTTCCTCTTCCCCACTGATATGAATTTGGTGGCGAGTATTTTGGTATGCTCTGGAAAGAGCATCAGAAGTGAGCATGAGTTCACCAGGGGTGTATGTAACATCCAGGCTATATTTTTGCAGCCTGAGCAGAAGTCTTTGTATTTTGATGGGACAAGCGTTCAGTGGTTTCTTGAATATAGCTATCAGAGGCTTATGATCGGTCTCTGCTGACACAGACTTTCCATATATATATTGGTGAAAGTGTTGGTAAGTGCCAATATTTCATTTTCTATTTGAGCGTATCTTGTCTCTGCACTGGTTAATGCTCTAGATGCATAGGCTACTGGTGACCAGCCATCACCATATTTCTGCAAAAGGACCGCCTCTGACCCAGATTTTGAGGTATCTGCTGATATTCTTATTTCACGACCACAGTCAAAGAATTTCACGACACGTGCACTAGACAACACACTTTTAACCCTACCTGTCCTGGGCGATTTGGGGTGTACCACAGCGGGGCGGGGGTGGGGGGGGGGGGGGTGGCGGAAAGTGCCCCCTGTAAATTTCGCTATCGCCAAAGCTAGGGACCTGAAACTTACCACACTGTAGCATTGGGTCAAGCCCTACAAGAAAATGTAAAATAATCCAAAATGGCCGCCATGATGACGTCATTTCTAAAAAGGGCATTTTTGGACCATTTTTGGTCAGAATTTTCGAATTCTTTATTTTTGCATGATAAATTAGTAAAAAATAATCTGATATGAAGTAAAATAGATTTTACCCACTTTTTCATACAGAAAAGCAAACATTTTGAAGAAATATGACGAAAACATCACTTTTCTTGTACCCACATGGCCGCCATTTTGAGTTTACTCATGATCCTCTGCTCGAGGGGTCATGCAAATAGGCTAAAAAATGATCTCAATATGATAATCTAAAAAGTCAAGAAGTTTCAGCTCTCTATTTTTTGTCGTTCTGGACATAGGAGCAAAAACCCAACAACGGGGAGGGGGGGGGGGGCGGGCGGACAGTGCCTCCCCGGGGGGTTTTGTAGACAAGTCCGATAGATACCTTCCCAAGTAATTAACCATCCCAAGGAGCCTTTGGACATCTTTTTTGGATACTGATGTTTGAAATTTTTGAATGGCTTGTACTTTCACTGGGTCAGGTTTCATACCTTCTGAGGAAACTACATCCTCTATGAATGTCAGTTCCTGGACGCCAAAAACACACTTGTCCCTGTTCAATTTTAGATTTGCTGACTTGGCAGCCTGTAAAACTCTCTCCAGCCTCTCATTGTGTTGCTCAATCGTTGAGTCCCATACCACAACATCATCCATCATTGTAGTAGTTCTTTCAATATGCTCAAACAGCATGTGTACAGACTTATGGTAAACTTCCGGTGCCTACGAAATTCCGACCGGAAGTCTAAGGTACGTGAATCTACAAAAAAGGGGTATTGAAGCAAGTTAATTTTGATGATTCTTCGTCTAATTTCATTTGCCAGAAGCCAGAAGATACATCAACCTTGCTAAAGTACCTGGCATTAGCCATTTGCGCAATTATTTCTTCTCTTGTTGAAAGCTTATACTGCTCTCGTTTAATTGCCAAGTTCAAATCCCGAGGATCTAGGCAAACTTTTAAGTTTCCATTTTCTTCTGAACGACAACAATCAAATTCACCCAGGAAGTTGGATTGTCTTGTTTACAGATCACACCCAGTTTTTTCCCATTCTATCCAGTTCTTTTTTAAGTTTGTCATGTAGTGCGAATGAAACTCGTCTGCTAGGGTGTTCTACTGATTTATCTGATTCGTCTATTTCTATCTTGTGTTCTCCAGGCAAACAGCCTAGACCCTTAAATACATCTTGGAATTTACTCACAATAATGTCTGTGCTTTCTGCTTTCTGTTGATTGTTTCCACTATTTTTCTCTATGGTGAAAACACGTTTAACTAAGCCAAGTTTCTCACAGGCTTTCACCCCAAGAATATGCGTCACTTGGTGTTAGGCAACAATGAAATATAATTTCACTGCTTTTCCGTTGCGTTTGATATCAAGCACACATGAACCATGAATTGGAATGTCATCTCCACTGTATGAGGTAAGTTTTATTTTCGTTTTGTGGATTTTAGATCGAACAGCCAGTCTCCCGAAGTCTGCCTTGGAGATTACATTAACTTGACTCCAAGTGTCCAGTTTGAAACATATATCTGTACTATTTGTACATAGGCCATGTCGCCATTCCGCCTTTTGACTTTCTGTTTCCACTGCATCAACAAAGAATTCATCCTCACTATCACTAGAGCTCTCTCACTCATCTATTGTGTGTACCTGTTGATGGCTCTGAGCAAAGAAACACATTTTAGCGAAATGATCTTTACGTTGACAGATATTGCAGGTCTTACCAAGAGCAGGGCATGTTTTTGTCTGTGTTTATAATCATACCGACCACACTTTAATTTACTTCTGTTTTTGTTGTTTGATGAGTAGTTTTTAGCCCACCATCACCAGATGGTGGGATGTTCAAATCGCTTTTCGTCCGTGGTCCGTCGTCCGTCCGTCCGTCGTCCGTCCGTAAACAATTCTTGTTATCGCGATTTCTCAGGAACTACTGCATGGATCTTTCTCAAATTTGGTACACAGGTTCCCCTTGTGGTCTAGTTGTGCAAGATACCTTTTCTGGTCCGATTCGAAAATCCAATATGGCCAACAGGCAGCCATCTTGGATTTTCCTATGAAACTTTGTTATCATCATTTCCCAGGAAGTACTCTATGGATCTTTCTCAAATTTGGTACACAGGTTCCCCTTAGGGTCTAGTTGTGCAAGATACCTTTTTCGGTCCGAATCGAAATCGAATATGGCCACCAGGCAGCCATCTTGGATTTCCCCATGAAACCTTGTTATCGCGATTTCTCAGAATCTACTGCATGGATCTTTCTCAAATATGGTACACAGGTTCCCCTTGGGGTCTAATTGTGCAAGAAACCTGTTTTGGTCCGATTCGAAAATCGAATATGGCCACCAGGCAGCCATCTCGGATTTCCCTATGAAACCTTGTTATTGCAATTTCTCAGGAACTACTGCATGGATCTTTCTCAAATTTGGTACACAGGTTCTCCTTGGGGTCTAGTTGTGCAATATACCTTTTCTGGTCCGATTCGAAAATCCAATATGGCCACCAGGCAGCCATCTTGGATTTACCCATGGAACTTTGTTATCGTCATTTCCCAGGAAGTACTCTATGGATCTTTCTCAAATTTGGTACACAGGTTCCCCTTAGGGTCTAGTTGTGCAAGATACCTTTTTCGGTCCGAATCGAAATCCAATATGGCCACAAGGCAGCCATCTTAGATTTCTCCATGAAACATTGTTATCGCGATTTCTCAGGAACTACTGCATGGATCTTCCTAAAATTTGGTACACAGGTTCCCCTTGGGGTCTAGTTGTGCAAAATACCTTTTTCGGTCCGATTCGAAAATCTAATATGGCCACCAGGCGCTCATCTTGGATTTCCCATGAAACTTTATCGTGATTTCTTGAGAAGTACTGCATGGATCTTCCTCAAATTTGATACACAGGTTCCCCTTGTGGTCCAGTTGTGCAAGATACCTTTTTTGGTCCGATTCGAAAATCCGATATGGCCGCCAGGTGACCATCTTGAATTTCCCCTTGAAACATTGCTATCGTCAATTCTCAGGAACTGCTTCATGGATTCTTTCTGAAATTTGGTACACAGGTCCCACATGGGCCCTAGTTGTGCAAGATACCTTTATTGGTCGACTCGAAAATCCAAGTTACGCTTAAAATTAATACGGTATTCCCGAGTTGTGACGTTGCATCACACGAGTCGGCGGATCAAAGAGTGGGACATATTCTATATAGTGACTATAGAGAATATCCATACCTTCGCCTTCCATATCAAGGAGTTCAAATAATTCGGAATTATAATATATTCTTCAAATTTTAAATCAGTTTACTTAGTCCAGTGAACTGTTTCGTCTGCCGACGGGTCGGCTACATGAAAGAGCGTCACTCTTGTGACACAACGTTACAACTCGACAACTTTCGACTACTGCTTGTTTCGACCCAACGGAGATAATCAGGATTCAGACAATTTCGAAGTTTCAACATCACTGCGCGGATCCCTTCAGTATTAAGTATTGTACCATGTTAATATTTTCAAGCATGGTATCTTAAAAGAGATATCTCAAACTAGCCCAGTAAACAGAACAGAATTAGCATTCGTTCCTAATTATTAAATCTTAAGTATGTTTCATAGCTCATGCCAAATTGTCAAAGACATTTTGTCTTTCGGTCCGATTCGAAAAACGAATACGACCATCAGGCAGCCATATTGGATTTCCCCATGAAACTCTATCGTCATTTCTCAGGAAGTACTGCTTGGATCTTTCTCAAATTTGGTACACAGGTTCCCCTTGGGATCTAATTGTGCAAGATACCTTTCCTGGTACGATTTGAAAATCCAGTATGGCCACCAGGCAGCCATCTTGGATTTCCCCATGAAACTTTATCGTCATTTCTCAGGAACTACTGCATGGATCTTTCTCAATTCTGGTACACAGGTTCCCCTTAGGGTCCCGATATGCAAGATGCCTTTTTCGGTCCGAATCGAAAATCCAATATGGTCACCAGGCGGCCATCTTAGACTTCCCCATGAAATTTTGTTATCATGATTTCTCAGGAAGTACTGCCTGGATCTTTCTCAAATTTGATACACAGGTTCCCCTTGTGGTCCAATTGTGCACGATACCTTTACTGGTCCGATTCCAAAATCCAATATGTCCATCAGCCGGCCATCTTGGATTTCCCCATGAAACTTTGTTATTGCGATTTCTCAGGAACTACTGCATGGATCTTTGTTCAATTTGGTACACAGGTTCACCTTGTCGTCTAGTTGTGCAAGATACCTTTTCTGGTCCGATTCGAAAATTCAATATGGCCAACAGGCGGCCATCTGGGATTTTCCCATGCAAATTTGTTATCGTGATTTCTCAGGAAGTACTGCATGGATCTTTCTCAAATTTGGTACACAGGTTCCCCCCTTATGGTCTAGTTGTGCAAGATACCTTTTTCGGTCCGAATCGAAAATCCAATATGGCCGCAAGGCGGCCATCTTGAATTTCCCCTTGAAACATTGTTACCGTGAATTCTTAGGAAATATTTCAAGGATCTTTCTGGAATTTGATACACAGGTCCCACATGGGTCTAGTAATGCAAGATACCTTTTTTGGTCCGATTGGAAAATCCAAGTTACGCTTCAAATTAATTCGGTATTCTCGAGGTGTGACGTTGCATCACAAGAGTCGGCGGATCAAACGGTGGGGCATATTCTATATATTGACCATAGAGAATATCCATACCTTCACCTTCCATATCAAGGAGTTCGAACGGAATTAAAATGTATTTCTTTAAATTTTAAATCAGCTTTCTTTAGTCCATGCAGTAGCAAGTGAACTGCTCCACCCTTTCTACCGGCGGGTCGGCTGCATGAAGGAACGCTACTCTTGTGACGCAACGTCACAACTCGATAACTGTAGACTACTGCATGTTTCTATCCAAGGAAGATAATCAGGATTCAGACACTTTCGAAGATTCAACATTACTGCGCGGATCGGATCCCTTCAGTATTAAGTATTGTACCATCTTAATATTTTCGAGCATGGTATCTTAAAAGAGATATCTCAAAATAGCCCAATAAACAGAACAGAATTAGCATTCGTTCCTAGTTATAAAATCTTAAGTATGTTTCATAGCTCATGCCAAAGTGTTAAAGAGATTGGTCTTCGCTTCCAGTACCCAATGATGACACGTGAAAAAAAATAAATAAAAAAAATACTACAAAACAAAGGCGAAGGATCCTCCGTACATGTACATTCACTTTCAGACTAACTTTGCTCATTTCTCTTGTATTATAACAACCGACTTAGATTATATCTTGGTGTTTTTCAGTGGCCTTTTTCGATCTTTTTCGCTCAGATTCTAAAGTCTGTAAACAAAACTACAAATCAATCGTTTGTTTTAGTAACAATGGACAAAAAGATCCTCTAGTCATTAGCTTACAATTATCGGACAATGGTGGGCGCCAAGATCCTTCAGGATCTCTCGTTTGAAGATGAAGCGGAATTTTCTTCTCTAAGTCTAGTAGCTTTTTGATTATACGACTTCTTGCTCACCACATGAACCTCACTGTTATCGGAGGTCGCTCAGACACCAGCAGACATATCTTTGAGTCGTTCGTTTCTTGTTTCAGCAGCACGACACATAGTGATAGCATTGTCTAGAGTTAAATCTTGAACACGAAGAAGCCGTTCTTTCAGAGAATCTTGGGGAATGGCACAGATAATTCTGCCACGGATCAGAATCAGTTAATTCCCCAAATTCACAACATTCTCTTCTGGTTTCTGAACACAAGTGAAAAACTTGTGTCTCTCATATGTGGTGTTCTTTCTAGGAGAACAATACTATTCGAATTTCTGAATAACTTTGTCTAACTTGTAATTATCACCCTCCGAAAATTGGAAAATTGTTATACAGTTCTAGGGCTTCCTGACCCCATATATGAACCCATGTGCTTCAAGATCCTCATGGTACTCATATGAACAGTCACAATCAAAGCGTGACTGAGATACATCATTCTTTGGATGACGACTTTACTACGAATATTATGGATTAAGAATACTGATCAGCGATACGGATTTGATAGTTTTGGAACATCGCGATGTCTTGCCGGCATCATTGAAAACTGTTGACCGCTTCTCTCTTGCAGGAAACAAGCCTATGTTTATGTATACTATGATTGTCTTTTTGAATTTGGTGCTAATACTGTTATATGGAATATGGAATAGGTCTTTGGATTATGGACGCGGATATTCTCTAACGGCTATTTCCCGTCAAGGACAATCCCTTCGGTGGTTCTAGTTTCTCCATCGTAGAAGGCAATAATTCTCATCCCCCTTCTGACACCATGTACGGTAATGCTATTACTAATGAAATGTTTATGTTTCAAGCATCTTTGAAACAACAGAGTCAACACACGGGTTTTCTAAAGCAGCGTTTCATTTCAAAGACCACCTGTTACAGACTCACTCACTTGAGAGTGCTATTTAAGGGGAAACAACTCGCATATGAAAATGTACTTATTGTTGCAATCACGATCAGAATACCGTGATTACCAAGTTGGTTTACAAGCATACAAGCTAATAAGATGTTGATATATTAGCTGTAAATGTGTCATTCAACGTCTATATGTGAGAAATTATGTCAAAC
The DNA here is from genome assembly GCA_036873755.1 of Hanleya hanleyi. Lineage (NCBI taxonomy): Eukaryota > Metazoa > Mollusca > Polyplacophora > Lepidopleurida > Hanleyidae > Hanleya > Hanleya hanleyi. Next base: position 78,026 of record JAVTVY010023039.1, read on the forward strand.
CCATCGTCAGAGATCAGATAAATGGAAGATGAGAGAGGGCACATTGTGCGCGAGGTACAAAGTAATTTTTGATTTATATCTGATAGGATGTAAGAGTACACCGGTATGAGACAATAATTGCCCATTGAGACATTTTCGTGGTCATATGTGATGGCAGACAAAATATCGTTAGAGTGCTGGAAATGAAAGAACGTGGAAATAGTACAGTAACAAGTGTAAAAGTGGAGACTTCCAAGAAATTGAACTATGTGTCTCAAGACACAAGAAGATATGCATTCAAATGCTGTCAATAAATTGTCACAAAAATGGCTCTAAATAGAGCTGAAATGTACGTTAGTTGTCACAGGTGAAACAAAACGTTTGGCAGAGTGGTAGGCGACACCTAAAATTGACACTACTCATTGTGGCACTTAAATTTTGTAAGAGGTCGTGCCTCAAACGCGAGTTTACTCCGGTAAAGAGTCAGGACGTCTTTCGGATCATTCGTACCGCAGGTTCTCAGTAGTTTTCGGTTGTTGCAGAAACGTGACCTTTTGTTGTAATTCGTAAACTTGACAGTGATCTGGCGTTTCTATCCACCTTTGAATTTCGTAATGGGACACGATGGATTCGGTCGATATCCTCTATAGATAAAGTGATTTTCATCGCGTTGTGAGCAATATTCAGGACAATCGTTGTACGTAGGTTCGTCTACATTATTCGTGATGAATTGCCTCGCTTATAATGTTCCTGGTTGTCTGCTCTCAGTTTGAGTTCAAGTGTTTCATTTGTCAGTGTTACGTTTTCATCTTTCAACTTTGCTAATTCGTCGTTGACTGATCAAATTTCAGATTTTACAAATACTTGTAAATCCCGAATGAGAGTTGATTTCAGTCGCTAGGCGACTCGGTCAATGTTCAAATCGTTCACTGAGCCGGGAGCGGAGGAGATGGGACTAGTCAATAGGCTAGTACCAGAGTGCGGCATATTGGAACTCGACCTTACTTCTAGAGAGGCTTTAAAATATTTACACCCTGTATCTTCGTCAGTATCTGCCCCCAACAATGGCTCAAGTGTTTATCTTTTTTTTTCAAAGAAAAAAACACCTTGCGTTTTCGGCGCATTTTGCTGACCTTCTTCCTGGCGCTGAATGTATGTGGATATTAAAGAACTCAAAATGTCTTACTGAAGAACTTGATGCTTAAGGTCACATACCGTACAGATATGTGTCCAAATGGGATTTCTCGACTCTCTATACTACAATCTCTCATCAGGAACGTATTGACCGTCTAAGTTCATTAATAGTATATGTGTTTAAGAAAGCTGATCGTAGATATACTAATGTCAGAAGCCATAACGCATTCTTTAGCTCTAATATATATAGGGGATATCATACATGGGATGTTTCTTTGTTTATAGAGTTGCTTGAATTTCTCATTAAAAATATCTATGCGAAATTTGGCAACACAATATATCAACCGCATTCAGGTATTCCAATGGATACTAATTGTGCACCCCTGCACGTAACCTGTATTTCAGTTCATTTGACGAGTGTCTTACAATGTTATATTCGACGATCTCGTTAAATTCATTTGCTTTCAAGTCGCAGTGGTAACAGAAGAATGATTTTGGACGATTCGTCTGCGTGTTACTGTCAGAATAGCGACAATAACGAACAATTAATTTGTTTTAAGTGCAACTAACGGTACAGCGACAATGACTGTAAATGGAACGGATAATACATTGGTTCAGCAACGAACCGTAAGGTTGTATTTTCTATATATCAATTGAGAAATAATTATTTGCAAAATATTAGTTCCTCAGCAGGCAAAGATGGTAACGAAATCGGAAAGAGTACTAATTCAGCTAACAGCAAGACTAAACTTGTTTAGACAAAGGTTCGGATTTGGAGTAAATATGTCTGGTTAGATCGATAGTTTCTGTTAGTGAAATAGCTCCAATTTCGTGCATATCCAGGATTGTAGGGAAACTAGCACTAAATCGTGGTTTCGGTGGGTCGCGAATTGTTCAAATGCATCATAAGTATTGGATAAATATTTACATTCTCAAAACTCCACTACAATCATAAAATAAATCTTTAACGGTGCCTTCGGCTGACGGTGGACCTCTCTCCTCTCTTCGGAAAGCAGCAACGTCCGGAATGCACCGTTTAGACCCCGTGCTACTTTCTAAGCCTAAGCACCCTTCCTACCAATATGTCTAGTTACCCATCGACTGCACTTACTCTGTGAGATTCATACAACACATAGACTCTCAAGAAAAGGGGTGTCTCGTCTTCAACCACACACACCAATATATCAAACCTGTTCTGAACACATAAAACGCATGAAACATCACAGCAAGATGCAAAGCTGGTTCCACAGGTTATACGATCATTAACCCGGCTGACTACAGCCCTACAGCACAGTAATAATTTTGAGAAAAGTATTGGGACAAGCAACGAAACGGCGCACCAAACTGATATAAGCAATCGATCACTGATTGTCTTTTAATTTTTGATAATACCAGCCGGACTGGTGTAGGCCTACGGAAGATATTTTTTGGAATTTCCTCAAAACTTGAACTGCAGTGATGACTTTCAGAAACTTAGAGGAGAAGCTGTAATAGTTAAGCCTGTCTTCATGCGTAGAGCCTGATCAGATTGAACTGAGCGTAATATTCCCGTGGTATACCACAGTTGTTATCCTGGCTATGATACTGCTTGGAAATACGGGATTTAAAACACCTTCATACTATGGGATTAAAAGGGCGTTTGTCCATTTCTATATCCAACTTTCTGAATGATAGACAGTTTCATGTTCGGTTGGGTACAACCATGTCTGACTATTTCGATCAAGTTCAAGGCGTCCCACAAGGTAGTATTTTGTCCACTACTCTGTTTAGTATCAAGATCAACAGCTTAGCTGCAGTTTTGAATAAATCACTCGATGATTCACTATCTGTAGATGCTTTCAACATATCGAGTAGTGGAAAAAGTATAAATAATATTGATAGAACATTACACCTTTGTCTTAATAGAATTCATAAATGGTGTCTGGAAAATGGTTTCAAGTTCACCAGAGCAAAGATAAATTGTATACACTTTTGTAGAAAGTATTTCCAACACAAAGATCCAGTGCTTGCATTAGATGGAACTGAAATCAAGGTAGTAAAAGAAGTTAAATTATAAGGAATATTGTTTGATCATCGATTAACGTTCTTGTCGCATATAAAATACTTGGAAGCTAAGTGCACGAAAGCTCTTGATTTGTTGAAAGTATTTGCCAACTATATATAAGTCGGGAGGACTTCAGCAGACGCTTCTCCATTTATGTCGATCACTTGTTCATTCTAAGCTTGATTATGGCTCTATTGTTTACAATGGTACAAGCCAGTCAGACTTGGCAAAGCTAGATACTATTCTCCATCTATTCAAGACTTTCAGAACATCACTCAAAGAAAACTGTTATGTCGAAGCAGATGAGTCTCCTTCAGAACTTCACAGAATTAAACTAGCACTGAAATATATCACAAAATTGGTTAGCTCTAATCGCTCAAATCCTGCATATAACTGTTTTCAAGCTTCAATACGTGGATTTGTATTTAAAGAAACCTCAATTATTCCACCCCCTGGAATTTGTATGAAACCACACGTTGTAGCAGCTGGTATTATGCTTAGTCAAATTTTACCTAACAAGCTCTTACCAGTTTCACCATGCCAGTTAGCCAAACCAGAGGTAGATATTACAATGACGAAATATAAAAAGGCAAACACGAGCCATCTCGTGTATACACAAGAATTTGGTCTATTGAGAGAAAATACAGATCGCATCAAGCTATTTATACAGATGGTTCTAAAAATGTTGAGAGAGTAGCGTCTGCCACAGTCTTTGGTTCCGAAACTAAAACCTGTCGAATTTCATGTAAAAACTCGATTTTCACTGCCGAAGCCAAAGCTCTGTAGTGAGATTTAGAAGATATTGGGTCTACTATAGCAGGAAAATTCTCAGATTCTCTGCCATGTCTTCAAGTGATTGAGAGTGGAGCTGCAACTCGCGCAACCATCTTGAACATTTTATAGTTAATTGACCGTGGATTTCTTCGACATACTGATTTTGTTGGTTGCCTAGCCACGTGGACATCTAAGGAAATACTGAAGCTGATGAAATGGCTAAGGCAGCCCTAGATAATGAGGTTGATCCTGATGGAATCCCATATAGCAATTTCAGACCCTCTATCTGTATTTTTATGAGAAAGCTGTTTCAATTTTATGGGATGCTGTGGATCATAACAAACTTCATGAGTTCAAAAAAACTGTAGGATATACTCATCTGAGCGGCCAGATACGTTCGATCAAGCCATGATCAGGCGATGTAGAATCGGTCATACCCGATTAACTCACGAATATTTACTAAAAAATTTACTACTTCCATGACCGGAAGATCTCACAGAGAAACGTATTCTGATCGACTGTATAGATTTTAAAAATCGATTTGAGTAATTTGTTTGAATGTACCACGTTACATATGGAAATGCTGTCATGGAATCGACATCTAAAAATAACACAATGCGGGTGGATTACTTGGACAGCATTTTAGCAAAATTGCAGTTACACTTCAGATCAGCTGAAAGGTCAATGTTAGCGCACCAATGGCGCGCAAACGAAGTGCGCCAACACAAAGGTATAGCGCGCCAATGCCCATGATTATCGGCTGGCCATTGTTCTAACTCTGTTGAATGTAGTCCGTCGACATGACTGAACACAGGCCGCGCGCTATCAGCACAGTCAGACAATGGCTGGAAGCGAGCTGCTTTGTTAGCGAGCGATCGTTCACGCGACAGAGCTCAAGAAAATCAGTTGGGAGTCCACGTGGCATTAATCGGCACGAATTTGTAAAAGGAAATAGATTTAAGATTTATTTTAATCATAAACACTGCTTGCATAATGGATTGTAATTTGTGCTTCGTCGGACACCTGCTTTCAAAGTTGACCCAGACTTGCGCGTCTCACGGAATAGCTTTTCTGGTATTAAAGAATAGGTATTTGTTTATTGGAAGTTTCATCTTACGGCCGCTTCTCATACAGATGCGCAAGTTCAAGTCATTCGTTTTTATATATTCAAAAATTCTTGCAAATTGTGTTAATTTTGACCATTCAAGAGTAAATGCCCGGGATTTTACTACCGGATTATGCAGTGTATAAATATTTAATCAGTGGGACAAGAACCGATGAAACGAATTATGTAATACCCGTACCTTTTTACTAGAAATCGGTTGATTGATTTGATTGAAGTCTGGTAATCCCTTTCTGAGGATTTTTCAGCAATAAAACAGAACTCACTCCTCTGTGAAATAGATCAACCCTCATGAAATCTGGCGTCTACACACAACCCAGCTATCCAGACGAACTTTGGTATCATGCTGTCTGAACATGCTTAATATAGCCCCGCGCGACCAGTTTGACCCCACGTGGCTTTTCGCGGGAAAATGAGAACACGTGTTTGAAATCTTGCAACATATTACTGTGCAGAAGTTATATTTTACTGAACCGACAGTATGATTTGGCAGGAAGAAGACTGACTGATGGGAAAATCTTTCACTTTAAGTTATAATCCATATTACTATGAAAACAGTACAGTCGACGGCAGTCCATCCCCGACATCAAGACCAACATTTCAAATGTGTTAATGTATACTTCCTGTCGAACAGTATAACGGATGTTATATTGTCAGCAAGAAAACAACACTGTAAAGATTAATAATCTCGTTAAGTTTGGCGTAAACAAGTGGAGAATATAAACATAACAGTGCATTCTCTCTCTGACGGGGTAAAGCGATATCCCGCTTTCGTCCAACAAAATGCGCGTCTGTGTCTCATTTGAAAAGAAATGAAGTGGCATTAACTTATTGTTTATGTAGAAATCTCTGTTATTGTTTCTTTTTTGTTATTTAGCTGGAACGATGAATGCGTGGGCCATAAATGTTAATTCTTATTTTCTCATCGGAAGTTTCGTGTGCAACCTTTAACAGTCGGGCGGTAACGAATAAAGAGCATATACAATTGGAGTATTTGTCATTCTCTGTAAGGGCTAATTGATCTTTTGAGTTTCTGTGTATATTTTGGTTAGGCGGTTGTAACAAGACAAGCCAAAGAGACAACTAGTCTGACCGGGCACTGCATGTTGCCCCGATTATGACCTCGACTCGCCCGTGTGTCTGAATTTATACGAAGCTGTATTCATTTGAAATGTTACGTTCAACCGTTTTACTGACCGTTCTGAAAGAGGAGGCGGCCTTCGCAATTTGCACACACCAATGTTTTTTGAATTCTGATAATATATTTATCTTTGGGGAAACTTTTGGTAGTGAAGATTATTCGTAGTCTCAACCGAATGTTCACAAGGCGGCCGAGTTTCCTTGGAGCGCAAACAAAAAATAATAGATAATCATTTACAGCATTCTTATTGAAGTCAAATATTCTATATATTTTTTTAATTACTTAGCTAGTAATTTAAACTGTAGAATAGATGGTGCATCCCCGACATCAAAACCAACATTTCAAATGTGTTAATGTATACTTCCTGTCGAACAGTATAACGGATGTTATATTGTCAGCAAGAAAACAACACTGTAAAGATTAATAATCTCGTTAAGTTTGGCGTAAACAAGTGGAGAATATAAACATAACAGTGCATTCTCTCTCTGACGGGGTAAAGCGATATCCCGCTTTCGTCCAACAAAATGCGCGTCTGTTTCTCATTTGAAAAGAAATGAAATGGCAGAGTGGAAGACGGCCGAGTTTCCTTGGAGCGCAAACAAAAAATAATAGATAATCATTTACAGCATTCTTATTGAAGTCAAATATTCTATATATTTGTTTAATTACTTAGCCAGTAATTTAAACTGTAGAATAGATCGTGTTCTTGCCGTACACCGCTAGAGGGGAACTCTTTGAAAACAATTCAGTGTTAAGCGGGGCTGTTAGCGCGCAATCCGCCAACGGGGAGCCTTTGTTTACCGCCGACATGCTCACAATGGTTCAGTGGTTTGACCGGACTATATTCTACCGGTGTAGCAATAATGGTTGTCCCACAGTACAGGTTGTCCTCCGGACAACCTGTACTTGGCAGTGGTTGTCCTGACTGAAACTGGGTGTCCCCCGAAGGGGGACACCCAGTTTCATGTATCAGTTGTCCACCGATATATTACACTTGTAATGCATTATATATTATATTTGTGCCCGGACAACTATTCATGGGGGACAACCTGTCTTATTACAACAGTGGCAATATTAGTTGTCCCTCATGACGTGCTGTCCATCGTAGTATCAGACAATCTAGGTCACGATATAAAGGTGACAAATTTTCTGTAGCTCGGCAGCTGCCCCAAGTGGTCCAGAGGAAAGAGGCGCGGTAATATGAAGGAGCGGGTTTCCAGTATGTTGTGGGTTCGAATCCCATCTGCGCCACATTATTTTTTACTAGGATACATTTATCATGTGTTCCATTCTAGCCTTTCTATGGATCATTTGTGGATTTATGACGGCAGGTGGACATTATATTTTGATGTTATATTTTTGTTACATATATTTTAATTATCCTTTTGTTTAGTTCTATTTTGCAAATATATTTGGCGTATTATTCGTCAATTTCTTCCGGTCACAATCAACAGTGTTTTTGTTGAACTGATGTACGTTTTTTTTTATATACGATAACATATTTCGCTTTTAAAATAATCGACGTAGGCCTGCACAATAAGGTGGAGGCTAACTGAAACAATTCGATTTTGACATAGACACTGGAGGAAAAGATGTTACGGAATTTTGTATTGCAGGTTAATCCGAGGGTTTTCAATCCGAATCTGCTTGCTCCCAGACAAATTTAACAAATTGAAACTTCAAAACTGCCAAGTAACGCTAATGACGAAGCCACTTGAGCATTTGGTGTTGATCTCTGCCGGGGTAGGAATGCCGTACCCCTGCCCCCCCCCCACTCACCTCTCTTCACCTCATAGCATTTTATTTCTAGGCTGAGTGAACCGACACTTTCTGCAAGAACTATTTAGCCTTTAAGAAGGAAATCAGTAACGATGAAGTATTTAGTATACTGGATCCCCATTTCCCTGAATACCGATATGTTTAACCATTTCGGTTAGGAGGTAAAACTTGACAAGATAATGCAATACTAGTAACAATGGCCACTCTGATGGCGGCACAGTGACTGAGTGTAGTTTTAAATCTATTTTAGCCAACTATCATTATAATGAATTTCCCCGTTATATTGCAAAAAAAAAAAAAATCAGAAGGATTAAAAAAAAATTAAAATGCCACTTCAGAGGACCCTCATGACCGCGATTTCGAATTTACCCATGCTGCACTGCATCTTTATGTGATTCAAATCTCAATCAAATCTGAAGTTAGGATTCGGGGGTTAGGGATAAATAACGTTTTCACAATACTAGTTCATCCCCTTACATACATTTGCACGTGACCGTTTACATATGCCCTTTGACATTTAGGCCCCCCTAAATATTTTTCTTACCCCTTGAACCTTACCACACCATACCCGTGGGTCAAGCTTCATCAGGAAATGTAGTAAAAATCCAAGATGGCTGCTATCATTTTCAAAAACGGCATTTTTGTGTGTCATTTCTTCACAATCACTGCATGATAAATTAGTAGATGTGAAATCAAATAGTGGCCCCCAGTTTGAATTTAGCCATTATTCTTTGCTCGCGGGTCATGTAAATAGGCTCGTATTAATTAGTTTTTGAGATAAAATATCGAATAATTCGAGAAAAAAAAATCGATAACTTCACTGTGACGTCATGATGGCGGCCATCTTGAATTATTTTGTATTCCTTTATAGAGTTTGACTCAAATATATGGTATGGAAAGTTTCAACCCTCTACCCCAGGAAAATAAATAGGGCGTCGAAATGCCCCAACTCTCCATCCTCAGGCGGGGTCAGCCTCCAAACCTCCCAGACCTGATAGGGTTAAAACAATGCAATTATTAGCTACGCATACTATCATTGCCTTATTGGACCACTTCACTTGATGAGGCCTGATACTGGACAACTATTCCTAGGCGACGGACAACCCTTAATACGACTTAATTATAATCGCGATAAACCCTGGACAACCACTTCTATCGTCGGACAACGTATCCCGGGATATAGTTGTCCATGGACAGCCTATACTAGTATCAGTTGTCCCTGGACAACTCACAACAGTATATGTTGTCCATGGACAATCTGTCCCAGTAATGGTTGTCCGACGGACAACCACTGATCAGGACAACATCCACCTTCACACCGGCACGTGGCGGCAACGGTCACATCATGGGGGGTGTAATAAGTCTTGGTGATTAGGCCGGCACGTTGGCGCGCTAACGGCGCGTAAACACTGTTCACTAATTGGAAGTTTAAGCTGATCTGAAGTGTAAGAGAGACACATATATACGTCTATGTGAGTGGAGAACACGATCGCATGAAGACAATGGCGATACTAGAGAGAGGTATCTAATTAAAATATGAGCTGTTCTTGCAACCACTCACATTATTGTTTTCCCAAACAGATAACGTTCTGATATTGGGTACGTTCACATACAATAGCAATCGTCAGATTTCAATCCAATATTTAGCCGTCCTCCATAAAAGAATTTATTTAGCCGTCCTCCATAAAAGAATTTATTTAGCCGTCCTCAATAATCAAAAGGAATATTTTATATGACAGCACCAATTCCAAATGTGTATAAAATAAAAACGATAACACACAAGATGGTTTACTACAAAAGAGAAGTGGTCAACACTGTTCAATGATGCCGGCAGGGCATGGTGATGTTCTTTACATATATCGGTAACCATTGGAAGGTGCTTAGGATGATATCAGACGGATTCTCGGGCGAGAAGCGGACAGGGAGTCTAAAATACAATAACGCCCGTTGTCAATGTCGATGTGTTCACAAAACTGGACATCTATATGCATATATGTAAATATCCGTGGAGGGAATCTCGCCAGGTCTTGCATATTTTCGTCCTGACCATCTGTCAGTAAAGCCTTTCAGAAAGATATATTTAAAGTTAGAGTAAAAGTAAGCAGTTATAAAAGTAAATACTTAAATATTGAACACAAACTAAATTCGAGGAAAGCGGAACGTGTAAGCCTACTATTATATAAAAGTTAACAAATTAAATTTAAAAAATTAAAGCGTATAATATGAGAGTAGTTAACTGGAAAAAATTTTTTACTCAACAATAATTGATAATGAATATCTCATTATCGATAGACGCTAGCAATGGATAGCAATGCATGCTGACATTTTTCAAAATATCATAAATGTTCCAAAATCCAGCAATCTTTTTTTTTAGATGACGACTCTATAACGAATATTATGGATTAAGAATACTGATCAGCGATACGGATTTGATATTTTTGGAACATCATGATGTCTTGCCGGCATCATTGAAAACTGTTGACCGCTTCTCTCTTGCAGGAAACAAGCCAATGTTTATGTATACTATGAGTGTCTTTTTGAATTTGGTGCTAATACTGTTATGTGGAAAATGGAATAGGTCTTTGGATTATGGACGCGGATATTCTCTAATGGACGACGGCTGGATTATGAATGACGGACTAGACGCTTGTAATCATCCTCCATCAATTATTTATATGGCATTAGAGCAATAGGAAAGTGGATAATTGTTCAAAGTTCCTGAAATCCAGTCAACCTCGCAGATTCTGCTGTTCTCACATTTGTTCTCTCCCTCTCCCTCTCCCAATGACGGGTTTCATGCAAGTGATAATAAATTACATTTTGAACAAGACTCATTTGAAACTGTTCATTTCAAAATTATGACTTTCAAAAGTTCATTCATTCTGAAGACATGCGCCAAGTCTGAATGATATATTCATAGGCATAATTTCAAACAATCGAAATAAAATACGATAGAAAAGTAATTCACTCTTTAATAAGTAATCACATACCTGGACTAAACAGCATCCAGTATGGCAAGTTTCACTATCTTTTCATAATATATATACAATCGGTATTTCAGATGGTTCCAGGCTTCATCTCTTCGAAATTTGCACAAACCGCTCTATTTTCTTCCAAATAATTCAATTGTAGTATTAGAAGTTAAACTATATTCGACTTCTCTGAATGAATAGATGTAAGAATACTGGTATATATAATTCGTTTTGGTGAGTTCATGAATTGGAATTTAATTGAGCGAAACTGATACCATGTCGCAAATGTGATCGCTGGAGATCTGACCCGTTATATCGCCATGGTCAGTATATGCTTACTAGCTTAATGCTCGCGAGTTGAAAACAATGACACCGTTGGAAATTCACAACAAAATTATTTCCTGCTTCAGTCGATGAGTAGACACCTCTAAAATTTGTTTCGACAGAATGACAATAATTTTAGAATTGCCTGAATTCTATTTTCCTCTGAAAATCTCCACGTTTTAAGTATTAAATCGTTCAACCCGAGTAGCGTCAGTAGAGTCAAGTCGTCCCATGGTGGTTTCAGGCAGTCAGGGAAATGAAGAATCATCACGAACAAACCGGGCAAAAGAATCCAAAGTATTGACAAACAACTCAAGCTAACAATTCTGCTCAAGAGTTTTCCTTCGGTCTTGGCCTTTTGTGCTGTAGGCTCGGGAGACTGGGGTGTTGATGAATTTTGGCCTGACCTAACCATTCTGAATGAAGGCGGGGTTTTGGCGGAAAATACATTCTGCTTGCAGATAACACAAAATATTCGCAATATTGAAAACAGACCCAGTATAGCCAGAGGCAATAACAGGCCATATGTTGTAGAATAGAGATAGTTTTTCGGATAAGAGTTCCAAGAGCACAAACAGGAATCCTGAATAATATCTGACCTTGACCTCTGTAATATAAAGAGAGCTGTCGGAATAGCAGTGTATAGCGCGAATACAAACAACGTTAATGCCAGGACTGAGATAATTGTTCGTTTATATCCATACAATGTTCTGCTCCAGAAAGGGTAAACAAGTGTTATTTCAATGAGAACTTTGGTGAATAGACAAGAGACATAATATCCAAGGAATAAGAAGAGGCGAACTCCAAGTGACACAAAGCAAAAAGTGTCATTGTTAATAACTCTTAAATTTGAAAAGGGCAGCGAAACTATCGACAAGGGGAACATCAGTACCCCAAGCAGAATTCCAGAAATACAAATATTCACCATACCCCATCTGGCGATTGTACTCACCCGAGAGTACCACAGAAAAGAGCAAATGCATGTGGTATTCAGGACTGTCAGCAACATTGAACATATTCCAAGAATCACTAGTAGTCCTATTCTCACGGTTTCACTATATTCAAGGTAGTCTAGAGAATCATTTCCATTTGTTGATGAGGCAGAAGTATTCATCGTGGAAGGCGTGGTATTCATTCTGTTTCATGGAATTTGGCTGCACTTCTTACTTCAGCGATTTTTAGAATTTGTCTACATTCCTTGTTTTGTGGAAAGTGATCGCACAAGAATCGAAATCTTAATCGGTGTTTATTTTTAGAAAGTGAATCGCGCAATAATCAACATGTACTCCTTGTTCCAGGGTATGTCCGTGGATATTGTTGAGCGGTATACCTCTTCCTAGACTGGCAGTGCTGTTCAGGCTACAAATTCGATGACGGATTTGAAATCATGAGTATCACACCCAGTCAGTCAATCGATCACTTGAATGTTTCCCATTTCCAGGTAAATTGAGATTTATCATGAAATGGTTGCAAATCACAAGAGACGAAATATGATACTCGATAGACAGGACCGTACGTAATATGTTGGATTGGTACGACAGCTGCAATCGTCCAAACCTAGCTTTGTATAATCTTGTGTTGCGTAGTTTGGGTTGTTATGGAATTTGCATATACAAGTCCACGCTCTGATTCATTCCATTTGAACGGGAGCTGGTCCACGAAAATATCCTATAACGATTGTTGTTACCGCGATAGGACACAGCAGGTCTTCAATATGGCGTTCTCTTAGTGTTGAGTCGCCACTTGGTACTGGGTGACTGTGCCGATCAGATGGTGATCGTCACATTCGAAGACCACAGTATCCCATCTGCTGACGGGTAAGTCGTTTGAAATAAATCAACGAACACAATCCGAGACGGTTTTTTTAGCCACGAAATAAAAGCTGTGTAATTAGAACTATTTTACCTTTACGGTCCTTGATTTCGATAGATGTTTTAATGGCGATGATAACTGATGACAGTCACTCAGTCACTATCGTTGTATCCGTTTCTAACGCCTGAGCACACAATGCTATCAAGACTCGGTCTGTCGATTCACAAACCTATCATTATGCGAATAGATAATGCAACTAGATAGTGGTCGTTAATTGTGTGCACAGTGAGCCAATGCTATCTAGTTAAATATACATTTACTTTAGATGAAAAATATTAGTTTGTTATATTGCCTAGTAATCACGTGTATTTCTAGCGATAGTCCATTTTTAATACCAGGAGACTGACCTGAATCTGACAAAAGCAATACCTTGACTCCTTTGGTAGAAAAACTATTCACCGAGCAAAGCAAGTACTAGGTACCCTACTGCACAATTCTGACACATCTCTGCATAACGTGGTATAGTTCTAAGAGACAATTACAAGCGTCTAGTCCGTCATTCATAATCCAGCCGTCGTCCAATAGAGAATATCCGCGTCCATAATCCAAAGACCTATTCCATTTTCCATATAACAGTATTAGCACCAAATTCAAAAAGACAATCATAGTATACATAAACATAGGCTTGTTTCCTGCAAGAGAGAAGCGGTCAACAGTTTTCAATGATGCCGGCAAGACATGATGTTCCAAAAATATCAAACCCGTATCGCTGATCAGTATTCTTAATCCATAATATTCGTTATAGAGTCGTCATCTAAAAAACATGTATCTCCAGTCACGCTTTGATTGTGACTGTTCATATATTACCATGAGGATCTTGAAGTACATGGGTTCATACGGCCCTTAGCCCCGGGTTAAGAGGAATTAGACGCAAGTTACGAAACGCAACGCCATAGATCTTGCACGCTACGCTCGTTTTTTGCTATCAGCATGCGTATATGTATCGCCAAATTTGAGAAACTTTGAGTGGAGGCGCTTGGTGGTATAGCCCTGTTTTATAAGTTTCTGCACCAATGTTTGTGACGTTGATTAAAATCATCACATTTAACACAGGATCTAGCAAATGCTACTAAGCGAGATATGTATACGCCATATGCA